>JAJOOS010029891.1:0-11849 GCA_029582725.1 Solanum chiquidenum
TATTTAAATACACAAAAAGGACACTTCAATCAAGATAGAGTGTTTAAAGTTCAAACATCTAAATAATTAGTTTTTGTACTAATATTATTTTGTATATTTTCTAGTATAATCATCATATCATATATCATATATTACTAAAAGTGGAAAGCTCCAAAGATGAAAAGTTAGATTACCTTTTATCCCTAGGCTAAATTAAATATCTAATCAATTAAATATTAAATAATAATATTTTAATTATTTATTGAATTGTAAGTTATTTATAGAAAGACAATGAAAGAATCATTAATAAATTGTAAGTTACAATGAATTGTTTGATATACTTATCATTTTACGCCTACACTAAATTAAAATTTTAATTAATTAATTAATTAATTATTAAATGATAATATCTTAAATATTAAATAATATATATAGACATCCCTAGGCTAAATTAAACATCTAATTAATTAAATATTAAATAATAATACTTTAATTAGATTTCGAATTGTAGGTTATTTATTAGAAAGACAATGAAAGAATCATTAATTAAATTGTAAGTTGCAACGAATTATTTAATAAACTTATCATTTTACTCATATTATTTTTAATATACGTATTATTCATATTTTTATTCTTCTTGTTCTCATTTCTTAATCTTGACCTTTCAAATTTCTCACACAAATAAAAAAAAATACAAATGAGTAATTATTCCTTAAAGACAAGAAATTAAAGTAGATTCATGTATCTCTTAAAGTTAAATTTCATGCTCTATCTTTTTTATATTTATTTTAATAGTATTTGATCTTTCAAATTTTCATGTGACTTTTCATGTTTTCGTAATTTTTGTCCTATAAATTTAACTTTTTCAAGAAAGACTTTTATTTACTACTCCTACAGTTCTTGTGTGTAGGAGCTCTAAGCAGGTGACATAATGTCACAATTTGTGGTGAAGTTGTGAGATCTCCCTATACAATCACGAAAATATACAAGAATTCAATTATTGAAGCATCATAGCTTGGTGTGTTAGTTTTATACTTATTTGAAGCAATCATAATAAGACTTTCATATCACTCTTCATATAGTTGAACTGTTGTTTTGTTAGCAACTTGATTTAATTTCAGATTTTTATTTTGTATGCTCAAATATTCAATTTTCATTATAGAGACAAAAGCAAAAAGGAATGTCTAATTGTCTTGCTCATGTGTATTTTTTTTTTTTTTGTTGTTCTTTGTACTTATAATTTTACATATACATTAACTTTCATCTTTAAGAATGAATGTGATAAAATGTTTACTCTCTTCTTCTTATTTTTTTTTGAAAAAAAATAAGAAGATGAAACATATATGTTAAATTAATGGTGGATAAATTATGTATGAAGAGAAAATTAAATTCTATATAAAAATAGTAGATATAAATAATAAGAATTTTTACACCTTAATTTTAAATATTTATAATTAAATAATTAGTTTAAAGTGCTTGTGGATAAACATTTAATATAGTATTTTGAACACATTCATTATAATTATCAGGAGATTCAAAAGGCAAAGTAAAAAAGTTGGTTTTGTTTTCCTTTCACTCAAAATTAATCGTACACCATTTTTTGTAAAAAAGGTAATTAATCTCCTATCAAGCTTTTAATTGAAAGAACATTAATATTGCACCACAGTTTGCAGAGGATTAATTTCATGCAATCTTTTGATCTTCTAACATTATTCTACCAACAAAAAGAAACTTTTAAAGCTATCGAGAAATTTAATTTAGACAGTTGTTATATTTTCCTTTTTTGCTTTACAAACTTATTTTTTGACTTATAAATAGAGTTTATTTTATTAACTTCTCGTATTATTATCTTGGTGCATTCACTTGGAGGTCATGAAAGTAAGACAAAGTAAGAAACCTCAATTAGACATATTTTATAAAAAAAAACTCAAATCATATTATTTAATAATGTTTATTTTTAAAAAAATAATATACTCATTAATACGGGTTACACGCGTAAAGCGCGTGCCCCAAAACTAATATTACTAAATGGGAACAAAAAAAGTTGAAAATTTAAATACCAAAATAGCCCTATAAAGTTCAATTACTACAACAATAGCATTAATATATATATTATATTATATAGTAGTAGTAGTAGTTATTGTTGTTGTAGTAGTAGTAGTTGTTGTTGTCGTTGTTGTTGCAAGTTAGCGTTTCTTAGTTATGACATTTAAATCCCTTTAGTTATTACTAATTATTTAAATACATAAAAAGGTCATTTCAATAAAAATAGAGTATTTAAAGTTCAAACATCTAAATAATTAGTTTTTGTGCTAATATTGTTTTGTATATTTTGTAGTATAATCATATATATATATATATATATACTAAAAGTGGGAACAAAAAAAGTTGAAAGTTGAAATACCAAAATAGCCTTATAAAGTTCAATTACTTCAACAATACCATTAATATACATTATATTATCTTATTATTGTTATTATTATTATTAAATAGTAAATTTAAGCTGCAAGTTAGTTTCTTAGTTATGACATTTAAATCCCTTTAGTTATTAATAATTATTATTGCAAACATTATCCATGTTACATTCTTTATTTATGGGCTTATGGCAATAATTTTAGGGAAACTTATATAAATATTTACCAGCAATAACATTATTTTTTCACTTGATCACATTTAATATATTTATAATACAGTTTTAATACATATTACAAAGAATAATTTATTATTCACACATAATACAAGTTTTATTGATGGATAATACATTTATCACTGATTTTAATACACTTATAATATAATGTGTCAATTTCTTACCAAACAAGCATAATATATTTTTTAAAAAAGGTATAATACATATATATTGCATACATAATTCACTTTTAATACATATTGCAGATTTTATATTGCATATATAATTCACTTTTAATACATATTGCAGATTTTATATTGCATACATAATTCACTTTTAATACATATTGCAGATTTAACATAATATTGTCATGTATTGCTATAAATGATAATAAATAAAAAGTATTGTTAAAATCAATAATTATTTATTAAAAAGTACTCATCCAAGTAATTTTTTCATAATTTTACGTTACTCTTATCCAAATTATTGGCAAGGCTCTTCCACTACCAATGTGGATATACACGTAGTCCGTAGAATACATAATCTAATTGTCTTTATTAATTATCCATAATGATAGTTTACTGTTCATTTAACCAATTGACTTCTTATTAGACGTTTACTTCTTTGTAAAATAAATTAGTAGAGATAAAATTAAAAAAACTTTTGTGGAGCATATCAACTATTTTGCAAATAATTGATATGATGGATTGAAAGCTTATTAAAGAAGAATTTGTATTTTTAGTTTATCCTTAAAAAACCTCTTCATTAAAGTATGTCTTCTTTCTTTCGGTTACACATTTAATCCATAAGTTGTTCATTTTTCTTTTTCCTTTAAAAAAATTATAATAAATTGGATCTTTTCTACTACCGTTAACATCGTATAATAAATAGTCTTTTCTATTGCCCTTAACATCTCCTTATAAATAAGTTTTTCCGCCTACTATTTCATTTGATTAAAATGTTTACAAATTCATAAGTTTTCTTTTCCGTCATCTTCAGTTTCAGGTACTTCTTATCCTCCCTCTTTTCTTACTTTTTAAATATTCATTTGTTTGAGTCAAATAAAGATTTTGTGACTTATAACCGCATTTATATTGATTATATTGCGACATATATTGATTTGCAAGGTTTACCAACATCAACTTATGAGTTATACTTATGTGTTTACTCTTTTTTATATATTTTTTTATTTTTATTTATGGCATATAGCAAATCCAACAATATATGTACCATTTTAATTAGAGCCTTAGAAGATATAATGTGGTATATGAAAATTCATAGAATTTTTTATGAGGATTGTATTGTTACAAATAATTTCAGGGATAGAAAAGATGATGTATCACTATTTTTGTCCAAGAAATACAGTAAAATCTCACTAACTTAATACTTGGTTAATTAATAAGTTATCTAAGATAATAAATTCCTCTGTTCCCATTGGGCAAATGAAAAAAATCACTCATTTCGATAAGATAATAAGAAAATAGATTTCCAAAAGACCCCTATATAAATATATGGTCCTATTAATATTATAAATTAATAATTCTTTAAAACTATAAATATTTGTAATTTTTTTTTAGTGAAATATGATTCTATTATGTTATGTTTTTTTGTTACAATTTTAAATCTAGTTGAAACTCATCTCTAACTTTTCTTATTACATCCAAAAGTTTCAGTTGTCTTTTCTAATTGCACCATAAAATTGTGAAGAGTTCTAGATGCAAGTGTTTCCTTACGTGTAACTGGTTCAAAATATATTGTATCATCTTCAACTTTATCATCAACATTATTTTTCCAATGATATCCATAATTTGTTCTAAGCTCTGGACCTTTGAACATGTATTGTTTTCACCCATCCAATAGGTTATTAACATCCATTTTATTGCGGTAACCAAAATCATTAATCATGACCTCAAGTTCATGAATGACGTTTTCACAAGTGGATTCTTTCAAATTCTTTGAGATTTCATCCCTAAACAACTTTTTTGGTATCGAAACACTCTATAAATTAATAAATATTAATTTATCGATTAAATAATTCCTCTACAAAATAATAATATTTCATGATTCCACTTATATTAATTTAGAGAGGTTTTACCATATCATTTATCTTCTCTCCCTTTTTTTTGTTGGTCTTTTCCCTATTTATTTATATAATATTTTAAAGTATTTGTTGATTCTAGGTTATTATATATTGCAATAATTTATATTTATATATATTTCTCTATTTATTTTTATTATGTGTTATATAAAAAATATTAATAGTATCACTCATTTAACTTTTTTTAATTGTATTAAATATGCGATGATTTCATTTTAAAAAATTCTTTAATATAAAAGTTAGTGCCCTTTATTTTCATTATTACACAATTTTGTATTATCATAGCCCCTTAAATAAATAATCAATAGGTCGTAATGATATTATTTGATATTTAATATTATAGTTCTATAAATAGATAGATTATACGAATTAAGTATTTTAAGTTTTTATGTTTTCGGTACGTACTTATTATATTCATGTTTTAGTTTGACTTGAATAATACAATAAAAGCTATTTAATGGTGATCGGCTTGTGTGATGTGTATTGACAGGAGCTCGAAAGTGTGTATTGATATCATTTTTTTTTCTAATTTTTAATGATTAAGGTTGTAGAAATTTCACTTTATTTTATATTTTATTCAAAAAAAAATTATTGTCATAAGTTTATAATTTCTTTTGATTAAGAATAGTAACTTATAATTTTGTTATATATATATATATATATATATATAATAAAATTATTAGCGTCTCATCATCTTTTTGACCGCGCGAAGCACGAACAAGTTTACTAGTTAATTTAATAATCATGCATTTTTCAAAAAATAATTACCACCAGCAACCTCTTTGCTACACAAATATTATATATAGCTCTCAAAATTTATTACCCTTGCAAGTTGCAACTCTTCATTCTTTATATTTTTAATTATTATAATTCTAATAGCAATAAGTGAACATTTCTCTCACAATTAATTACCTTGCAACTCTTCATTCACCTTCTTTATTATAATTATCATAGCAATAAGTGAATATTTATATGTAGATAATTTAGATTAGGAAGGAAATGAAAAGCTAAAAATGGAGAAAACAAACAAGTAGCCAGTGGGTATATGATGATTAGCATTAGTATAATAATATGATATGATTATTTTTTAATTGATTAACTTTTTTTATTTAATGTAGGGGTATTTTCGTAATTCAACTTTTAACTTAAATTCTTTCCACTTTTAGTAATATATATATATGATATAATGATATGATGATATGACATGATACTTGTACTCATATAAATGGTTAGAGTTATACTTCCATAGTGTTGGTCCATATATTGTGTTCTTGCTCTGTACATTGGTGAATGGATTGTGATATGTTAGAAATATGATGATTTGTAACTATATCTATTTACACATATTGTAATTGTTAGTGATTTATGATGACTCTATTGAATTGTGACTTATGTGTTTGACTATGTGGAATTACTTGTCTACTTGCTTTATAAATGTGATTATATATATGTTACTAATCATGTCTACAAATACATAGTATTAGTAGGGATGCGACTCCTACACTTTCTTTTGAGCGCAGACTATGATCCAGAGGCGTCTACTAGACCCCGTATTTAGGTAAGTTATTTCCAAATATGAGGGTGAGCTACTTCCATTGGACTGCCGCAGATCTTCCTTATTTTGATGTAATTCCCTTCAAACCTTGAGATTACTTAGTATTTATTCATTTTCTACTCTTAGAAATTTTTAATTAAATGTTTTAGTATGATGACTTTTGAATTCTGGGGATGTAATAGTTTAGACTTTTACTATTTATTTGATTTTTTTAGACATAGTATTAATTGTTGTACTTGTTATTTTCTAACTAGAATTCTTGGATGTTGGGTTAGTTAGGATGTTAAGTGTTGGTAGCACATAGGGGGATTGGTGTGGTTTCCAGTCATGATGCTTTGGGTCATGACAAGGTTGGAATAAGAGTTTTAGGTTCGTTGATCTAATCGTACTAAAATAGGTCTAGCGGAGTCTTACTAAATAGTACAGAGATGTCTAAACTGCTCTTCGAGAGGCTATATGTTACTAGGAAAACTCACTTTTTATTTACTTCATGCTATTACTTGATTATAATTGTTATATGGTGATCCAAATTGGTATCTGACTCATCACTCTTTTCTCTCACAAATGGTAAACACACATTCAGGTGAGGCAAAAGCCAAGGTTCTTGAGCCAGTTGCCGCTCTGTGACTCACAATTAAGGATGGGCCAGAGGTAGGATGAGAGTAGCAATCCAATCGGGACTAGAACTCTAGTTGTTTAACAGGTGAGAGACATGAGTGATTCCCCTGCACCTCAAGAGGCTCTAGAGATTGTGACAAAGAAGGTTGATGAACTAGTTCCAGAGGTAATTGGCAAGTAATGGGACTACGCCCAAAGTTCCTGCAGTTCCCGCATACTAGTTTTTGGGAGTTCAACATGTTGCAGCTATGGCTCTGTGGATGGATCAAATTTCTAATTCAGGTATGTTTCTGAGGCCTGTGACTGCACCGGTAATGACTAAAGAGGAGCATGATCTATTATAGAGGTTCACCAAGGTGAAGCCTCTGATTTTCTATGATACTGAGTGAGGACGCTTATGAGTTTATCATTGACTATCACGAAAGGCTTCATAAGATGTGGGAAGTGGAGAGATATGGAGTGGATTTTGTAATTTTTCAGCTGATGGGAAATGCTAAGTTATAGTGGCAGGTTTATGTTGAGTGTGGACCTGTCGATTCACTTCCTTTGATGTAGACCTAGTTTTACTACATCTTTCTGAAAAAATATGTTCCTCATACCTTGTGAGAGAGGAGACGTGATGCATTCACCAATATAGAGTAGGGGAGGTTTTCCAGTCACAGCTTATCATGCCCTATTCCATTCTTTATCCAAGTATTCTCTGCAACTACTACCCCACAGAGGAGGAGAGGATCAAACAATTTATTAAAGGTCTGAATGTGGGACTATAGCTTGCAAATCTACGGGGGACTTCTCCTAATTCAAAAATTCTTTCCCTTTGTGCAAACATAGCAACATTTTCATATTGAATTTGTGTTCTTTGATTTATGCGCTTATCTCATAAATTTAATTTCTTAAAGAATCCTTCTTGCATTTTTAATCTGTTTTACCCCGCCGTCTGATCAATAACCATCTCTAGTCATTTTGCTAATGAACTAGTTCCTTATTGAGACTTCCTAAGGACACGATTTTAATATAGATATTTGTAGATAATCAAAATTAGTTTAAGCTTAAATCAAGACCTTCCATTTTTTTTCTTTAACGGCCTTGCACCAAAAATACACGCTAAACATATAAGTTGAGCAACAAAACAATTTTAAAAGGAAATGTTCAAGTGTAAGAAGAACATCAAAACGTGTCAACTATTATTGAAATACATAATTAGTACACTTGACATTAATTTGTTACACAAATTTATTATCTTTCGAAAAATAAAAGAGATGCAAATAAATTCACATTGAAGTCGTGGCCATTTTAATTTCGTATTGCTGAGAAAAATTAACATTTATGATTGATCACCTTCCTGCAGGAAATGGTAAAGTTACGTGGCTTATTATACTATCAATATGGACACTGTGTTCACTATATTCGTATCCAAATCCCAACTATTGAGTGTCGTGCAATAAGGACTCTATCTCCTCTGAATGTTGATCAGTTTGAGCCCACGAGTGCTTCAATCTCAATCCAGCTTCCAGTTCTGCAGCAACTTCCTTCATTGTAGGTCGATTATCCCCGTTAACATTTAAGCACCTTTGTGCAAGCACGGCAATAATTTTCAATTGCCCTGCATTTCCCTCATCACAGACTATATTATCTTCTAGAATATAGAACAAATGACCCATTTCCACTAAAGATATAAAATATTGAGCTAGACTTCTCTCTTCTTCAGGTCTTTGAAAACATAGAGCCTTTCTACCGGTTAGGAGATTTACAAGCACTACTCTGAAACTGTATACATCACTTTTTTTTAGTGATTTGATTTATTTGCAAGTATTTAGGATATAAATATCCTAGAGTTCCTTGAACCAATGTAGATATCTCTTTTTGATTAGCAGGAACCAACTTAGATGCTCAAAAATCAGACACTTTTGGCTGTGTAGCTTTTGTCTAGAAGATGTTGACTGGTTTAATATCTCTACGGATAATAGGAGGGTAATGTTATTTGTAGTTTTGATGATTTGACAAACAGGGACCTTGTAAAGGGACCTGCACCTTTGCACTTTTATCCGTACAATTGACCGCTGGAAAGAGTACACAAGTTGACAAGGTTGTGCACGGTCTCCAAGTGTGGCAGAAACCTCGGCAAATGGTGTGGCCTTGAGTGTTTTGTCTATTCTCATAAGAATATCCTTCAACAGGCACAATCTTAGTTTTTGCATCATAATTTTGAAGATCCAAAAAGGCAAAAACCACTCCTCTCAAGAAGTACTCATTAAAGAGCAACAGGGACCAGATCAAGCAGCTTGTGTCTTAGTTGTCCTAGGTTTTTACTTCAGTGCTTATCGTTATAAATCTAATCCTGAACTATAAAGGAATTAGATCTCTTGTTTCGTTTTGAAAAAATCTAAATCAGTTGGGTATAACTGGTTTAGTGGGTAGCATTGTTTGTTGCTTAGTTAAATCCTAAGTCATCTAGTGTTAGATGAGTTAGTGGGCAACCGTGGATTGCTTAGTGAAGTCTAAGTTATTCTGTGTTGGGTAGCTTAGTGGGCAATAGCGATATTGCTTAGTTTTTGCTCTATTTGTAGTGGGAATACTACATTTAGGGGGAGGGATTTAGAAGTAAGTTCCTAGGTTCAAAGATATTGTAATCTGAATCGTTGCTTTATTTGGAAGTAATGGAGTTTGGTTTGAAAAGCCTGTGAGGATAGGTTGTGGTTTTCACCGCCCTTAGAGCAAGGGGGTTTCCACGTTAAGTGATTATGATGCTTCTGTTTTGTGCATTATTTACTGTTGTGGTTTGCATTTAGTGTTCTTACCATGTCAAGGGACCCGTTCCATTGACATTCAGTGGACGCCTATATTCTAACAATTGGTATCAGAGCGGGTTCTTTTTATATTGGTTAACACCAAGAGAGGTTCCTGTGCAAAATGGCTGCTCCACTCAACTTCGAGGAAAGACAATAGTCTACAAGACCACCTTGTTTCAATGGGCAATTCTGTAGTTGGTGGAAGACGAGAATGCATGACTTCTTGATGGGTGAAGATAGTGAGTTGTAGGACATCATACCGGATGGTTCGTTTATACCTACAATAGAGGTTAATGAAGGTGACATCACAAGAGTTGTTCCAAAGACACACCAACAATACGATGAAGCCGATAAAAAGAAGATAGAGAAAAGTTATAAAGCTAAGAAATTGTTGGTGTGTGGGATTGGTGCTGAAGAGTATAACCTTATCTCTGCCTGTGAGTAAGCAAATGAGATCTGGGACTGTCTCTGGATAGCTCATGAAGGAACAGAGCAAGTCAAAGAATCTAAGGTAGACTTGCTAACTACACAATATGAAAACTTCACAATGAAAGAAAGAGAGACCATTCATGAAATGAGTACTAGATTTGTTGCTATCACGAATGAGTTACGGTCTTTGGGTGAACCGATTTGTACAAGGAAACAAGTCAGGAAGATTCTCCGAGTTCTTCCAAAATCTTGGTCAAGAAAGGTCGATGCCATCACTGAGGCCAAGGACCTGAAGTACTCACAATGGATGCTCTGATTAGAAGTCTTCAAACTCATGAGATGAATAGAAATCAAGAGGCATATAAGAGAGAAGTGAAAAGGGATAAATCTTTATCCCTCAAAGCAGCAACTGCAAATGATCTGTGTCACAAGTGTAAGCCTGGTCACTTCATCAAAGACTGTCCTATGGCCAAGGCTGAAAACACAAGACCTGGAGGAGATAAAGACATGAGAAGGGACCTGATCCCTGATAAAAGGGGTAGGAGAGCAGCAACTGATTGTGTTGTCAAGAAGGCCCTTACTGTCTGGGGAGATTCCTCAAGTGAGTCAGATCAGTCAGAACTACTTGAAGACCTCTCAATGCTAGCTGTCAAGGATGATGAAAACGTGTTCAACACCATGTTTTCTCTCATGGAAAATTCTGATGACGAAGATGCTGAGAAAGAGGTAACACTTTCTGACATTAAACAAGATCTGCACACTTTTTTTGTTAAGAAATTGAGAAATCTTGTTGCTGTACTGATTGACTCTATTACTGAGTTAACAACTGAAAAGGACTTCATGAATAATAGCTTAGACATATTTCTTGAAGAAAAGGTTGGGTTAGTTGAACACATGTCTGTAGTGGAGGAACAACTGGTAGTTCTAGAAACTGAGAATCTAGAACTCAAAGAAAAGATGAAAAAGGTGGATAAAAAATATGGCAAAGGAAAGGGAGAAGCTAGTAGCCTGCAACTTGAGCTAGAAACAAGCCTGAGCCATGCTGAGACTAAACTTGCACTGGCTTTGGAGAGAAACAATCATCTGGAGAGGGACCTGATTCGTCTTAAAGAAGAGCTTGAAAAATCTATGAGATGGGCAAGCTCCTCTAAACTTCTCTCTAGTATCACAGGCCAAGGTTAACTCAATTGGAAAGGGCTAGGCAGTTCAAGCATCTATCCTCCATATAATTCTCATAGCAAATATATGTCTGTTTCTGACAATTTGTTGTGTCTTCATTGTGGTCGCAATGGCCATTTGAAGAAGGATCGCCCAGCTCTTAAAAGGTCTCAAGAAAAGTTTCTGTCTTACTCTACATAGAAAAGTATAAAAAACAAGGAACCTGCTCCCATTTCAAAAGTGTCTAAAATGAGAAAGATTATTTTGCCTCATTGGACAAAAAGTTCTCGTATCACACCTCTATCTGCTTACTGGGGACTCAGACTCAAATGGGTTCCCAAGTCTAACAAGTGATCTTTATTACAGGAGAGTGGAGGAAGTGGAAGTCATTACTGGTACATTGACAGTGGATGTTCAAAGCACATAACTGGGAGGACTGGTGATATACCGTGAGTTTATGGTATTTCTAATACATTTCACTTACAAGTTGTGTGTGTCTAGGGCCTTTTTGTATTGGTTTTTATGTGTTTTTATCGTATTTTGCAGGAAAGATGTTCAGGCGCGAAAGTAAAGAGACAGCTGAAAGGGATGCAGAAA
>JAJOOS010029893.1:0-11136 GCA_029582725.1 Solanum chiquidenum
TAATAGCCTTAATCTAGATCGCCGAAAGAATCGATGATCTGCCAATGGTTACATCTGCTCGCCAAATTAATCAAAATCTTCAGTTCATGTGGGAATCCTAACGGCGGTCGTCATCGAGATCACCAACACTGTTGGCAATTCTTCAATTATTTCTATTGACCGCCAAGTTTTACAGGACCCAATCTGAAGACATCTAAAGTCAGTTGGCGAACAAAATCTGGGGCACTGAATGTCTTGGTGATTCACAGAGCTCCCCAGATACTTGGGTGCTTAATAATAGCCTTAATCTAGATCGCCGAAAGAATCGATGATCTGCCAATGGTTACATCTGCTCGCCAAATTAATCAAAATCTTCAGTTCATGTGGGAATCCTAACGGCGGTCGTCATCGAGATCACCAACACTGTTGGCAATTCTTCAATTATTTCTATTGACCGCCAAGTTTTACAGGACCCAATCTGAAGACATCTAAAGTCAGTTGGCGAACAAAATCTGGGGCACTGAATGTCTTGGTGATTCACAGAGCTCCCCAGATACTTGGGTGCTTAATAATAGCCTTAATCTAGATCGCCGAAAGAATCGATGATCTGCCAATGGTTACATCTGCTCGCCAAATTAATCAAAATCTTCAGTTCATGTGGGAATCCCAACGGCGGTCGTCATCGAGATCACCAACACTGTTGGCAATTCTTCAATAATTTCTATTGACCGCCAAGTTTTACAGGACCCAATCTGAAGATATCTAAAGTCAGTTGGCGGACAAAATCTGGGGCACTGAATGTCTTGGTGATTCTCCAACTGGACCTGTTGGTCATCCCCCTGCACTTTTCAGAGCACCTTCCACAATGAAATCTGTAAAACCAACACACCATTATTCTACCGATACACAAATAAAAGATAACATAAGGTTTTGGGTTGCCGCCCAAACAACGCCTTAGTTAACGTCATGGCACGACGCAAGTTAACATTTATTCTTCATCCTCGGAGTCACCCATGGTGCAGTTAGGTGAGTCCTCAACGAATGGTGGGTATTGACCTGTCATCAAATGGCTTATCTGAGCATCTTACAGTTGAATCGTCATGGAGTTTGCGGTGGTCGTTTCATTTAGCATTTCAATGTTGTCTTTCATGTCATTCAACTTCTTGTCCTGTTCTTCGAGTTATTGTTGAATGATTGAAAGGGCATCATAATTTTGCACACCCAGATTCTTCTTTCTATGGTTGCACTCTCGAAGGGAGAAGTCCTTCTCTCTCTCCCTGGCTTGTTCTTCTAATCCAATCACCCATTTAGATTAAACATCTACTTGAGCCACCAGTTTGTCCCATTCGTATTTCTTTTGAGTTTATTTGCTGGTTTCGACCATATTGTCAATTAGTGTTGCCACAACTTCGTATGGTTGGTTGAGCATTCCTCCCTCGAAAAGGTGCTCAGTTATGCTTTTGTTTTCGGGACTCATCAACATTCCCAACTTATACTTTTGCTTGTCGTCACGTAAAACACAAGTTCAGCAGTTCAAAAAGGATGTCTCCAACAGTGCTACACAAGACTCAATCATGAATGCACACAAAAAGACTCAACTTACTCATGTAAGGATCAAATGTGCACTCAAAGTTTCAAATTGTGACTCACCATTATCAAAGTATCTCAAGCTCACAATACTTGCTTCAAATGCAAGTTCAAGCTCAACAAAGGAAATCAAATACCCTCACACAAAGAATGAATCCATATTCACACACAATGGTTCAACAATTTAAAGTTCCGGAATCAAATGCAACACTTACACTTGAAAAGATGAACACAATGAATGATTTCACCCATAAGCTTGCCTGTACTTTCCAACCAACATATGGTTCAGCTCACTCAAGATCAAAAAGCTTTTTTCAAGGCTTGTAGTGGGGTTGAGTGCAAAGGTATTGTCAATTAGGCTCAGTGGCTATAGTCCTTATGAAATATGGTGTGAACACCACTTCTTTTCCCTTTCTTCATCATTTTTCATTTGTGCCTACAAGTCATCCCATTATTCACTTTCCATGGACGGTTGGAAACCCCATTTCTTTTTTGTATTTTCACAACTTTATGCCACATATTTTTCATTCTTTTTCTTTTTCATTCTTTTCTTCTCTTTCTTTTTTTTTTGTATGGGGGGTTCCATTTTCTCACAACATGGGTAAAAGGGGACTTTCTTACACGTCTTTATTTACCTTCTCTTTTCACCACACCCCCAACTTAGGCTTTTGGCCTAAGTTGTCTATTTAAACAAACCACAAATCATGAGGATTATGGGTAATGGATCAATCAAAGGTCACAATGTTATCAAGTTTCTTCAAAGAAAAGGTCAAGGCTCAAAGGGTTCTCAAAAGGGGTTCACACACTCACAAGGTAGGCCACAAGAAGAGGTATAATGTCAAATTGTTTCACACTACTTAAAGTTGCCTAAGATAATATCAAAAGTTCACATCACTTAGTCAGCCAAACCAAGGAGGCAAATTCTAGGCGTCATCACAAATGGTTCACGATAAGATCATCACACAAGGCATTGACACCAAAGTCAAACAAGACTCCACACTTTCGCTAGTATGCAATGTTCATCACAAGAGACTCAATTCTATACTTGGCTAGTCACAATGGGATACAAAGAGTTCACATATTGACTATGCAACTTCATTTGGGCTCATCGTAGCCGCACATTCATTTTTGTTCGATTATGAGCACTATTCAAATCATCGGTATTGATCAAAACCAATACTTAAATTTGCACAAGAACAACCACATTCAATACAAAAAAGAGGTGACAATTTTTTTTTGAAAGGGTCAAAAATCATTTATAATTAAAAAAAGGAGCCACAAGCTCAAACTTTCCAAAAAAAGTAGTGTGCAACACAATTTTAGCTCAAAAACCCAAATGTATTAACAAAACATCAATATTTACAAAATGTCACACAAAATGTGGGCCTCACCTCACCATAAACTAAAGCATTTGTCCTCAAATGCAAACAAGAATATCCAAAAGTTAAAATAAAAGTAAGACAGAGAGGGAGGTGAAGAGGGGATCCTGTCTACGCAGTCGCTCCATCTGTCTGGGCATCATTGCCCGATGCAGCAGTCTGCTCTCGAGCCTCAGTACCCAAAGTCACCTCAGAAAGAACAGCAGTACCAAACCAACTAGGAGTTTCCACAAAAGTCTCGGTCAGTGATGTCTGGATCACCGACTGGAATCTCGTCTCCTTAAGATCCGGCAAGTCTCCATATATGCTTTCCTCCCGTATCTCTATCTGCTCCTCATCGGTCTTAACATCCGACTCATCAACTGTTGCCTCATCCCTGTGTACATCTTTGGTGGTAGTCGGAGGAATATTTGAAGTCTCAGGAGCGTCCCTATCATCTGCTGCCTCCAGCAATGAAGTAAAGTCAGTAGACTTTAGATAGTCTACGTCCTTCCTCAAGTCAGCTACCTCGAATTTCAAAGTCGTAACCTCAGAGGTCTCCCCATGCCTACTTTCACAAGTTGTGATTCTAGTAGCCAAATCATCAACAAAAGCCCGGGGGGGTGGTCAGTGCAGCCAGAATAGCAGCCTTAATCATTAAGTGGACAAGTTTATCTAACCGAGTCACCCTCATGTTAGCTGAATGGGACAAATGCCCCATCTTCAGGATCATCGCCTAGGTAATTTTGGTCTGCTGGGAGGAGTAAGAGGTATTTGGAGCCTGTGAAAATGAGGAAAGAGGGGCAGAAGTACCTGAAGGCCGGAGTAGGCACAAAGGCCTCTGCAGGTATGGAATCACCATCAACCTCTGGAGAAGTGTCTGTTGAAGCTGCTCTCCTCCTATCAGCCTCCTCACGAGTGTATTCGGCCTCAACACGCAGGATGTCTGTGGAGGAAGTTGGGGTAACTTTAAAATCTCTAGCATCATCTTCGGGTACCCCAGCACATCGACATAACTCAGTGATAAGGATCGGGAATGGTAAAGAGGTCTGCCTCTTCTTGGCCCTCATGGCTATCTCTTGCTCAATAAGAAGTCCCAGGTCGTTGCTCCTCTGGTATATGATAGCTCCAAGGCATGCTGCCTTAGGATGGCGGAGGATAGACTCATTCTGGGATGGCATGATGGTGCTGCTGATGAAGCTAAACCAGAACCGGGAAGCAACACTCAAGTCCCTCTTCTCAATATGGGCTCCCACCTCGATCCACCTCGGGGTGGTATCAGAAATCAAAGGTGCTAGCCAACCCTTAAAATCATCTAGGGACTGAGCAACGGGCAATCTATCATAAAGGTGCGTAGAGTGCATAGCTCTACCCAGTATAGTGTTTATGTACTCACTATTGCACCTAACTTCCTTTCCCTGTAACATTACAGACTTCACCAGTCTAAACTCATTCGCCTTCTTCTTGCTCTTTGGGACCAAGTCACCGTAAGTTGTATAGAACTCCCAGACCCATGAGGGAATGTAAGGGCCTCGGGGTGTGGTAAACTGATCAAACTGATGGTAGTGGAGGGTGTCCCTCACATCTGAGTATTTAACCTCCAGGCCCTCTGTGGATAACAACTTCTCCTTGAGGATAGTTCGCAAACCATCACCTTTAAATCTGTTGAGAAGCCTAGGCAGAGGGATGACCAGTGGCACAGGAGGTGCTGGAGCTGGCATTGAGTCTGTGGGTGTGGCAGCTCGAGGGACTCTGGCTGAGTCAGTTTGAGATCTAACGCGGAGCTCATTTCACCGGGACTACAGAGGCTGGTCATCCTCAGACTCAGATAAAGCCACCTGAGAACCAATGGTCATCCTATCGGTTACGGTCCTCTTGCCCTTGCTTTTATCACCTGGAGGACGCTCTTGTCTGCCCTTCTTTGAAGGATTTGATCCCCTTTCATTTATAGTGATACCCCGTACTCTTTTCCAGGGTTTCATGTCAATGTTGGTCTGTACCATGTCTACGAAACATCAAGAAAAATTAGAAATATTTCAATCAAAAGCACAGAAAAATAGCTGCAGACAAACTCGCCGAACCACTTTGGCGAGCTAGATCGGGCTCGCCGAAAGGATTGTTTTTAAAGTTATGGAAAGTCCACGATGGGAAAGGCCTTTCGATGAATTGCCGATATATTCAGCAAGTAAGGGTTAACCCACCGAAAGTTACAGCGCAAAAATAGTAAGGGCTGAAGACAGAAGGCGATCAAGAAGTCTTTCGATGAGTCGCCGAGTGCTTTTGACGAGATCAGGCTTCTCACCAAAAGTTATAGATCCCAACAACACATTTAGCAAGAAATTAAAGGCGAGATGGGCACCTTCGGTGAACTACCGAGTGGTTCGGCGAGCTCGACCCAGCTCGCCAATCGACCCAACGTGACTACTTTCAACCCAACTTCTCGAATTCAACTGCGCAACCCCCCAAAACAAAATCAAAACATGCACTACTCAAATTAAAGCAAGACCCATAACACCCATTACCTCGGGATATTTAGACTTCTCCCGGTTTTGCCAAATTTGGCCAATTGACGACTTTGGCACAAATACGAGCTACTCAAACATCAATCAACCAAACTAAACAACATGTAAGCACAACCCCACATGAATTAATTCATTTAAAAGTGCAAACATATGGGATTTCAACATTCCAAACATTACGGGCTGGATTATTGAATTAACACAGGCACATACGAAAACAATTAAGATTAGAGAGGCCCAACACACATCACTAAGATAAGATCATTGCAAATGAGTACAAAATTGATAAAAATAAAATCAGGGTTCGGAAAGCCAACCTTTTATGTCGATTAAAAAAAGATTTAAATGTTAGTCGGCAAAGTAATCCAAATCCGAGCACCAATAAACAACTCAAATATTGTAATAAAGCAAGAAATATAGAAAATACTACATGGGTGTGAGTTTGTGAAGATTAGAAAGTGAGGGAAAGTGAAAGAATTTGAAACATTCAAACCTTTGGCCTTAAAACCGTCCAGTTCTCACCCACTTGACGATGTTAATCGTGGTCACCGATCTACTCGGTGAGTTGCCGAGTGGATACTTACCTCGGCAAGTTTTATAGGACCTTCAGCTAAACTGGGGGGTCCAAACGACGGACTAGATCGAGTTCTCCGACCTGATCGGCGATTGGCCAATAATTTTCTGGCCTCGTCGAGTTTTAGAGACTCTAGTGTAAAACTTTCTTGAGTCCAACCGCTTCGGTGATGCGCTGACTGGAGCTTGTGCTTGCCAACCTGCACTTTTCAATAACTTTCGCACTTCGACCTACACAAACAACACACCGTTATTTGTTAAAGTAAAAATAGAGTAATAAAACCTTGGGTTGCCTCCCAAGAAGCACCTTAGTTAATGTCGTGGCACGACGCAGTTCCACACTTAAGTTCCATTAGTGAGGATTTCCTTATTTTCGTAAGGAAACCCCATTTTGGTTTTGGGTACATGTCTGTCACGACCCGAGAGCACCCCTAGTCGTAACATGGCGTACTTGACCCCAAAGGGGTCTTATACAATCCCTTAGCATATCATGAACATTAAAGCATATGAAAATAGCGGAAAATTTAAAACTTTTCTTTACAATCGAAGACTTTATAAAATAAGAGAGAGTCTATGGCACTATGTGTCAAACCATTTATAACATTAGATTTAAATCTCTTTTAATACAAACTTAGTGATACGACCCTTACACAAATCTAAAACGTAAAGTAAAGACATAAGTTGACAAGGTGGGTTTGTCCTAGAAACTATGAGGAATCCTCAAGTCTTCATTTCCAAGCTCCTTAGAAACCTATCTTCCATGTACAAGACACCACATCTCCAAACCCTACACTTTGTAGAAAATGTAGAAGAATGGGTTAGCACAAAAAGTACTAAGTCTGGAAGCCATGCATAAAAACCATTAAAACATGCTCAAAAGGGACATTTAGTTGAAACCATGCTTTATGCATATTTTGAACATCATCTTGAAAGAGTTGGAGAATCACAAGTCACAAGCAACTCACATATAGCTCATCAAAGCACAAAGGATAATAACATCACCATAAGCATAGTCTCTAAACATAGTCTTAATACAATATTACTCATTACAAGACATATTAGTCATGCATGTTCAATCATTAAGATCATTACATCATAATAGCATAACAAAATAAGTAACCCTAGGTTGCACTTCTGCCATGTGTAGATAAAGCCCCATAACCCTATCTACACTAAGTATTACCTTTGGATCACCATGCTTATATTTAACATACATTACTCTTATCGATAGTTCATACACATCATAAAGAGACATTTATAAACACTAGCTCATATCAAGGAAAGTCAATCATAATGCTAATTAAATGAAAGCATGCATTACTCATAATCCTCATAATAAAATGGAACTACATCATTGCTACTTTAGAAGTCTATTTGTGCCATGTAGGAGTGGCATCCTCATGCTAAGTAGATCTCCTAGAGGAGTCATTAGTCATACTTCATGCAACATATTCATATCATACATCTTAGTCATTTTTCATATACTTCATATCGTAAGAAAACCACCCTCATAACCCCTTTACAAGTTGACTTGTGCAATGTACATATGAAGTCCCATACCCCCACATATACTAAACAAAGTTATCAAGAAGTCATAAGTGTAATTCACATGCATATTCATAATACATAGTAAGTGAAGTCATGTTTACTTCATACTTCATAAGTTGCCATACATAAGGGACTCACATAAGAACTCCTCAAAGAACCCACTTGTGCAATGTCTAGGTAAAGTCCCATACTCTTACCTATACTAAGTAGTACCCTTCAAGAAGCCCTAGTTAGAGTTCATATTCATATTCATTTCTTAGTTCATATTCTTTAACCATAAGGAGATTAGCAATAACCGACATAGACCATGTGAGCTACATGGAATCTGGTGTTCTACTCCCACACCGAAAAGAGAGTGTTCCAGTTGCCAAGGTAGAACTAACGTAACAGCTATCTAGGTGGATCTACTAGCTAAAACCTATGTGGGCACATAGTTAAGGGATATGAAGATTGCTATTAGAAAGCTTGTACTACTAGCATCCGGGTTCCCATCTCATGAGACACCGTAATCTGAACCCAAATACTAACATGAAGGAACCCATCTCATATTCATATCCACTTGGTGCTAAGAACAATTCCGTTTAAGTAACATTAAGCCTTTACTTAAGTTTATTTTTCATAGGAGAGTGCACTTAGGCATTCATCCCAAATTACATCATATTAGCTCAAGGACTCATTAGGTGAGAAAAACCTTTCATCCTAAGAATCAAGAACATGTGAGAATGTTCCCTTATATCATAGTCATATAGTGTTTATGAGAATTACCTTTCATACTAACACTATCATAATCACAACATAACATACATGTTCATATCATAACATAACATACATGTTCATATCATAGCATACAATGCATGTTCATATCATATCATACCATACACTTTCATGTCATAACATAGTAAGTGTATAGGGTATAGGATAATGTCATCAGCATCACAACAACACAATACAAAAAGAATCATTGCCATCTAAGTAATTCACATTCTCATGCATAATCCCCATAACGAGGCATACCCTTCATATCTTTGCCCTTCAAGGCTTTCTTCAAGATTCAACCCTAGTTTCTTCTTATTCATACATCACATAGGGTAACATCATAATACAACAATGAATAACATGTAAACATACTAAATTCCCAACCTTCATTCATCATTCAAAACATACTAGGGTTTAGATTTGAGAAAGAGGGGGAAATCATGGGTCTTGTGGGGAATTGCTCAAAAACCATAAACATTGCATGAATTCATCCACAAACCTTCATATATAATCATAAACAACCATTTTAAATAAATGGAATCGATTTTAGAAAGAGACCCACTAACTTTGAAAACCTATTTGAAAGGGCTTCTTGGTGATAGCTAACCAAGAATAAAGAACTCCCATACCTTAGGTGTAGATTTCCTTCAAAATCGCATGAGAAAGACTTCATCTTCAAGCCCTAGATTTATCTTTTCTTGGTTCAACAATGGTGTTCTTGGAGAAGAGACTTTGGGAGGGAAAAGGGAACTTATGTTTCGTTTTGGGGTCTTGACTTGTGGTGAGTTTATGACTTAGTTTAGGGACTTATTCAACCTATATAAGTCATTTAATTAACTCCCTAGGCCATTAATTAATTAGCTACCTTAATTCCCTAACCCCCAACTTAAAGCTAAAAGTCACAAAACTTGCAGCATCTACGGACCCCAACCTACAAACCATCGTTTGATCTACCGTCCGTAGTTTGGGTCCGACGATTGGACTTGGGACTGACAGTGCTTCACTATTTCGGCCATAACGTTTTACTCCGAGATCGGAATCGGGCAAACTCAGTGGCGTTGGAAAGAGGACTCAGAGACCTGTAATTGGATATTTAATGGTACACCTAATTCGTTTTGTTCTAAGATATATGACCATTTAAAGTTGACCCTCACTCCTAACTTAAAACTAAAAACTGTTTTTAGGGGACTCGTTTTGAAGGCTAAGCTTAGGGGTTCTATTAACTACTTATAGTATGTTAATAAAATAAATAAGCAACCTCCCTTAACCCCTTCAATAAATAACTAACTAAAACTAAGACCCCTAACTTAAAATTCAAAACTGAAAACTTGGCAGCACCTACGAACCTCCACCTACGGACCGTAGGTGAAGTTACGGGCCGTCCTGTGCAGATTTTCGTTTGGTACTGGGGGATCCCTTTTGGGGAGCTAAGCTTCCCAAGACTAAGTCCCCACCTACAACCTTGACCTACGGTCTGTAGACCAGTCTACTGGCTGTAGATGGGTCTCGTAGGTCCTGCTGTCTTTGACAGCTTTTTCGCCAAAGGTTGGATCCTCCTCAAGGACACCTTGGATGGTCCTTGGGGAGTCGTGCCCAGACGTTTGGACCCTAAACATGTAGTTATAAGTGTGAGAGTCACTTCTACAAGTTTTTACCCTCAAACAACACTCAAAACTTCAACGACAAGACCCTTACAACTCACTAGTTCAAATGACTAGTTTCGGGACGTGATGGTCGTTTCTTAACGTTTGACCTCTAAAATCATCAAACTAACTTGAAAATCCATTATTCATCATTTAAACAAGTTTCCAACTCTAAATTCACACATGAATCTCTAGGTTCACCTACTAGATTTTAGTCAAGATTTTAGCTAGGTCTCGCTAGATGTTTGGGGTTTTACAAGGTCATTCAACACTTGGTCCATTCGGGACCCTATTAGCTGAATGAGCGTGGTATGCGAGGTCGCCAGTTGGTTCATCATCAAGATATTTTCTCTCATCTCCTCCATCACTCTGTCGAGTCCTTCAACTTTGTGTAGAATGAGTAAGAGGACCTCTTCAATTTTCTCGCCCTCTTGCTTATTCATCTTCCGACGCTCGTGAGGAGGGATGTACCTTTCTGTCTTTTTGGGAAGCACCTCTAAATCCTTGACCTTTTGGGCCTAGGCATCCAGCTTGCCTAACAATGTGGCCAAGTGCTGGTCCTTCTCAGTATCCTTGTTAGTGTTGGTCACACAATCAATGAGTTTGGTTGCCGTCTCGTAGGAGTGTTCCATCGAGAAGCCTGAAGAGAGTTGGTCAGCCATTATTCTATTTTCAGGGCTAAGACCCCGGTAGAAACATTCCACAAGTAGTTTATCTGGGATCTCATGAGTTGGGCATTGCTACAATAGGATTTTAAATCTTTGCCACAACTCTTGCATGGACTCACCGTCCAATTGTTTGAAATTCAGGACGTTGTCCCTAAACATCATCAATGTCGAAGGAGGGTGATTGTAACGACTCAGAAAAATGATAGGTTAAGCAAGAGCCTATGACTTCGTGTTGACTTTATAATGAGGTTCTATGAGGGGTTTTTATGTAATTTCGTTTTAATTGTGTTACATCCGACAATTTAAAATGAATATGAAGAAGCTTGAAATTGGAAGTAGTCACTTTTCGAAAAGTTCAGAACTTGGAAATTTGGTGAAGTGTGGGAAATCAGTGAGTTTTTGGCCAACTTTGAGCAGTCATAACTCCTAGCTCAGGATGATCCAGGAGTAGTTCCAGTTATGTTTGGAAAGCCCTTGGAACGATCTTTCCAACGCCACCGAGTTT
>JAJOOS010029895.1:0-12171 GCA_029582725.1 Solanum chiquidenum
TAAATGATGTGAATATGGTCTATTTGTGAATGGTGACTTGAAATGTGAGTTTATGCTTGTGGTTGTAAAGGTTTGTTAAAGAAGGTCTTAAAAGCATACATTCCTTGTAAATGTCCGTTGTGCATGTTTTTCTTGCATGGTCATCATACTTAGTACTTATTGTACTAATTCCATATTTCTCTATTGTTACAAGTGTAGGTGGTGGAAAGTGAGGAGATCTTTTGAGGAAGCTTGGGATATTGACTTTTCTCAAGAAGCTTGGTATGTCCTCATATATTCGAGGACATAGTTGTTACCTTTCTAGTATTTCCACTTAGACATTGTATAGGACTTATATTTTGTTGTAAAGGGCTGTGTCCCTAAGATGTTCTATTTGTGTCTATGATGGTACATGAGACTTAGAAATTCTATTTCGTTACATTTGAAAGATTTTATGAGTATTATGAATTTGTTTTCAAAAGAGTTTTTATTCCTTACGGTTTTTATTACCGAATGCAATGAATGAATGCTAAGGCTTGTATAAGACCTCCGAGAGGTCGACTACGCATGTAACGGCTAGGAGGTGCTCTCGGGTCGTTACACCTAGGTCCTGTGTTAACCTCTTAGGGTAGCCTCGGGGCGTGACACAAGCATAGATACGACACCATTTGAGGCACTCTATGGGAGGGGATGTAGATCACCCATAGGATGATTTGAGGCTGTAGATGTAAAACCTTTGGGGGTTCATTTAGTGAAGGATGCTCAGGATAAGGTAAGAATCATCCAAGCTAAGGTTTTAGCAGCCTAGAGTAGACAGAAAAGTATGCAGACCATAAGGTAAGAGACATGGAATTTCACGCTAGTGAGAAAGTTCTTCTTAAAGTATCACCCAGGAAATGTGTGATGATATTTTGTAAGAAGAGCAAACTTAGTCCTCGATACATTGATCCGTTTGAGATTCCTAATTGTGTAGGGCTAGTGGCGTATAGATTGGCTTACCAGCTAGCCTGTCCAGAGTTCATCAAGTATTTCATGTGTCCATATTGAAGAGATATCATGGTGACAGGGATTACATTATAAAATAAAACTCAACATTGTTAGACAAAGACCTCCAACATGAGGAGGAACCGGTTGCAATTCTTGATTGTGATGTCCGGAAGTTGAGGAACAAAGAGATTAAGTCTGTGAAAGATCAATGGAAGCATCGACATGTTGAGGAAGCTACTTGGGAAGCCGTGAAGGACATATGAGACAAGTATCCCAGTTGTTCAACCATTCAGGTACTACTCCACTCTTACTTTAGCCTATTTTTCCTAAGTTTGTCACTCGCAGACGTGTGATGGGTAAATTGGTATCTGTTATAACGACCTGCTTCCGTTGTTATGGAAAATTCATCGGGGAAAATTTTTGGGTCAAAAATATTTTTGGTAGTAACTCAAAATTTCCTACCCTAGTCTAGATATGGACAAAATCGGAGTTAGGCGAGTATATGGAAATTTGGTAACAAATGAGAGATCTAATTATGAATTTGATCACATGAGTGGATATATAAGACCTTAAGGAAACCGTACGACTTTACAAAATCAATTTCGGGCGAGTAGAACTCCCGATATTGATCTTTGAGTGAATGGGTAGTTTCTGAGGGTCATGTGTTGAAGGTGTGTTGTGAAATGGGGGATTAGAACTCCTAATTTAGCTCTCTGTTTTCATGCTAGCTTCTAAGGCGGGATTATTCCCGCCAGGGCGGAGCCGTTGTAGCGGAATGTGGGCCGCTATAGCGGGCCAGTCGTGAATTAAGTTGGAAATAAACCCCAAAAATGCAATTATTCTACAAATTTTGTTCATGAGAGCTAGGAGACGAGCCAAGGCAATTCCTTGATAGTTTCCACTAAATTTGGTGCTTAGGTAAGGATTTTACTCCCCTAATCTGTTTTTTGATTCATAGAACTTAGAATCTTGATCATATATTGTTGGGGAGGGTTTTGAACTGTTTTGGATGGTAGGAAATGCCCTAGATGAACCTAAGGATCATGGGTTTGGCCTACGTTTGAAAATGTTTATTGTAATCCAGGTAATTAGGCCTCATTTATTGATCCTCGCGTTATCTTAAGTGTTTGTAGACAAAGAACAAGCGGAAAGAATCCTGAAAGGGAAGAATCAAGTTTCGTAGAAGGGTTCAAGCTTTGTTCGAGGTAGGTAATGGTTGTAATTTCATGTTTGTGTGATGTTTGTAGTAATTACTTCATTATAATTCATGTATGTCTGCAAATGTTTCCCTATTGATCACAGTAATCATAAATGAGTATGAATGAATGATTGTAAGCCATGAATCAACACTTGATTGTATCATTTGGAGAATATACCTTGTGATTGTGGCATGTTAAATAGAATGGATGCCACGTTCCAACATACTAACTGGGATCGGATGCCACGTACTGACATACATATTGGAATGGGTGTCACGATCTGACACATTAACTTGGAACGGGTGTCACGATCCGACACACTATCTTGAAACGGGAGTCACGATTCGGGACAATAACAGTTTGGATATGGGTTCCATGAGAGGACCATTGACTTGTAATATAGATGTATTGTTGAGAATGTGGAATTGTACATTGATCCTGAAATGATGACTGATATTGTATATGTTCGGTATATGCCTGTTTTATTATGTTGTGATTACTTGTATATGTTTCACTTATTGAAAGAGTCGCGTGATCCTACCAGTACACTATGGTTGTGTACTGATATTGCACTTGATCTTTTTTTGTTGAGGGCTAGTGACAGACCTCATTTAGGAGATCAGTGATTGAGATTGAATTCAAGGGTGAGCCGGTTCTTCCATGCTGACATGAGTTCTCGTTATGTTTAGTCCATTTCTATTCGAACTTAGACTAGTACTTTAGATATTCTTATGTTTAGTTTGGGGTTGCACCCATTTTCTTAAACTTGTCATTAGTAGATATTTTGGAACGTTGACTTTCAGGTTCTAGGCATTATTTTCGCATTTGTTTGTTAGACTTTTGGAGTTTATAGGAACTCCCTATTTTTTTTTTCCTTTAGACATTTTAACGTGCTTATGTATATTTAAATGCTTTAGTTTCATTAATTTGGTTAGTTGGATTGTAGACACGGTTCTCCCACCGAAGGGTTAGTGTGGGTGTCAATCACAAAGGTTTGGGTCGTGACACTTTAAGAAATTCTTTTATTGTTCCTTATTCTTTCCGTGACAAACTCATCGGAGCTCCACCGGAAACAGACGAGTCCACCACACAAAGATCCCATTTTCAGATACTTCAAAACCCCTTTTCTTTCTTTTTTTTTCGGTAGAAAACCAACAACCAAGCCACCACGCTGCTGCCGGACCACCACTGACCCGACAACATTTCTGGCAAACTATCCCAAAACCA
This sequence comes from Solanum chiquidenum, assembly GCA_029582725.1. Taxonomy (NCBI): domain Eukaryota; kingdom Viridiplantae; phylum Streptophyta; class Magnoliopsida; order Solanales; family Solanaceae; genus Solanum; species Solanum chiquidenum. The sequence goes on from JAJOOS010029895.1 coordinate 3,393, forward strand.
ACCTTTTACTCCGGCGAGAAACAGCCATTTCTGACCAAAAATGACCCCAAACAGAGCTCGAAAACAACCACCCAAAAACCCTCTGTTCTCCTTGTTAGTGCCAGCGAGAAAACCCTCAAATCGACACCAGTGGTCGACTTCCCTCAGGCCTATGCTCTCTTTCACAAAAACCGACCCTAAATATCAAGCAACAACCCAAACCCCACTCATTCGCTACCTTTCCCGTCGAGTTCCTCCATTTATGGAGAACTTTGAGCTAGGAACTTCAAATGAGCTAAAAGGTCCAGCAACTCCGGCAAAGGTCATCCATGAGCCTTGAATTTCAGCCGGAACCAACCCCTCACCATTATTACCGCTACAGTTTCGACCAGCATGAAAAAAGCGACCAAAAAACACGCCTCGCCGGAATAATGACACTCTCAACAAACCAGATCAGTCCTACATCTTCTGTTCTCTTCTACGGTGACATTTTATTCATTGGTTTGTGTAATGTTGTTGGGTTGTGGTTATTATAAATGTAGTTTGTTGTATTATTGGCTGGAAATATTCATTCTCCGATTAGCCTTCGTTTTCAGATTTGGCCGGATTCTTGTGTATATATTTTTGTTCTATTAAGTATATCAATGCAGCTAAAAAGATTTTAATTTGAGAAGTATTTATTGTTTATTCTTATCTCCTAAAGGTACTTTATTTCATTTGTTTTATTATTGTTTTAGTTTGTCCATTTGATTATTTTATTACTGTTGACATATTAAATCTAGTTAGCACTCAAGTAATTACTATATTTACTTGTTGATTTTTGTGTTGTCTTTAGTTTGTTTTGGAAATCTTTTCATCGTGGTTTATTGTAGTTTTGCTACTGTTTATTGTTGGAATGATGATGTTGTTATTTTTTCGTTTCTTTATCATATTGTTAAATTTATTTGAGTAACAAGTTAAAATGTCCAATGAAAAACTCTTTTTGTTAATTTTCGAGGCCTCCTCATCTTAAAGAAGGAAATTTAGTTTAAGTTTATATATTTGTATGTTTAAACTGGCCGATGAAGAAATTACCGTCGATTTTCAAGGCATTCAATGTTAATAAGATTGATTTCTATTTTTAAGTTATTATTTGATTTATTCTTTTTTACTTTCATTTATTTATTAATTAGTATCACTTTTACTAAGTATTTTTACAAGTACACATAGTAGCTTCTCATGGAAGCTATTCGAATGGAGTTTGAATTGTATCTTTTATTTATTATTGCGTATATTATTGACGTTAGGACACCCTTAAGCCGATTCATATATTATTGTTTCATTTTATTATTTGTGTATATTGCATGTGTATTATACTTGTATATTATTTTTATCTCCACCTCAATTTGAAAAAATGAATTCAGTCGGGACCCACAGTTTTGGATTTCGAAGGATGTCTAATACCTTCCTTTTGGAATAACATGAACCCTTACCTAAAGTCTATTGGTTTTCTAGATATTTCTTTTTTATTAATTTAATTATTGGTTTCCTAGTTATTTCCTAAAATTATGTGGTGACTCCCTTGACCCCTTTCCTTTTCAAAATTCTTTTAACTCTTTTGTTGAATTGAATTATTTTTTGTGAGTCACCGAGACGTTGCACCCTCTTAATGGATGTCAACAGAATAATGATTCCGCAGGGAATATAGAGGTTCTAACCGTTTTGAGTTCATTTTTTCAAATTGAGGAGACTATTCTTTTATTATGTTTTTCATTATATCTTGTCTATTTTGTTGATTATTTGCATATTGTATTCATTACTTATTCATTATTTCTTATACATTGTTATTGTATCATGGTATAATTTTCATCAAATGGCAAATATAATGCATTAAGACAAGGACAGTTATGTGGTTATCTGCGGCCTTTCTTTAGAAAAACACCATATCCTTTGGAGTAGTAAATGGATAGTTGGTTCGTGGTCGTCCAATGTCGTTTATGGTATCCACCCCGTAGTTTATCCAACTCGTGTCACCCATCCACTTTCAAATAAAGCCCATCTTAGTCACTTCTCACTATAGCATTCATAGTTTGAGTTCATTCTTCATACAAGGCATAATCTGTTGGAACTATGTTTGATGTGATTCCTGCTTCAACTGGATACGCGTGCGCCATTTTTGAAGGGTAGTATGTTATAGCTTCTCTACAACAACACCTTAAAGTGTAACATTTGCAAATGTACATACTATGATTTATATTTAAGAAACAACACAATTGACATTCGTATAACTTCAGTTTTGAAGTGCGGCAGTGTTCGCTATAAAATTATTTATATGACATTGTCTTATTAAGAAATTATTTTTGGATATATTCACTAATCACATTAGACATAATTTATAAATAATCTCAAGCACAAAATTAGTTGATACATAATTCCAATATATAGATTTGCAATAACTTTAAAATATAATGTCTTGTACTACCCATACATTTAACAATATTTTAAAGATGTGTTATAGCAATGAAATTCACAAAATCAAATGTATTCAAACTTTAATAATAGTTCGAAAACTCTTCATCAGTTTTGCCATTCAAATTCAATCACCCTAATTTTCCTACACATTTAAAAAGAAATTAAAATTAGAGAGAAATCATGTTCGAAAAATCGAATGTAATTAGATTTCATGTTCATAAGTAATAAATATCAACGACAAGTTATTAAAAAGAAACCATATTCATATAGAAAAACTACTCTGATCCTAAAGAGCTATAATATATATAATAGATGATTCTATAGTTGGTAATCCTTACCCACCATATGAAACAAAAGAGTACAAATTCTAATTAAAAGTTATGGAGTTCTACTGATCAGTCTACCACACTCGTAGGTGATGTGAACTAGTTGTTAATAGGAAATATATCGATTCAAAACATTGGATTGAGGCAAGTAGGACCCAAAGAGGTCTAAATTAACAAGAAAACATGTTGATCTAGTGTAGTTTAGTAGTATATTGACAATGAAGTCTTGGTTCGCTATTTATACATACACCTTAGTCTCATTATTTATACAAATCAGAATAAACTAAAGCAAGGCATAAAAAAAACCACTCATTTTAAAGTAAATGTTGTAATTATTAAACAATGGCATCTGTTTTCAAAATCAACACAAACCTTTCCTTGAAGTTAAAACTTTAATAACCTCTGTACTAAGTTACTAAACTTTGCTTGGAACTAGGCCTGTTTGGAATCTGAAGAAGTTGTTAAGGGTTGCATTCAAATTTCCTAAACATAGATTCATTCTTTGTTTGGAAGTGCAAGGAAGATATTTCTAATTAATGGAATTCATTGAGAAACTGATACTAGCTATTTATTTGACTGATACCATGGAATCTGCTAATTGTCTGTTTGTTGAATGTTATTTGACTACTTAATTTTGGGACAACTTCACTAGATGGTTTGGGTAGGCTCTACAACAGCAGGATGTTGCAACATCTCAACTCATACTAAAGATCAAGCATTAAAGGAGAAGAAAGAAATATATTGTAGCTATTGGATTGGGAGCTTAAGTATACCATATATGGATAGCTAGATATTGAAAGATGTAATGGGACCATAATGTATAGAGATATCATCATACAACAAATACAATTAGAACTTAGAAAAATGATTGGCATGTTCAAAGCATCAAAAAGAGCTAGGAAATATAGTTTTTCATGGACAAATTTATAACTGGTTTTTTTTTTAGGCCTCACATCCTGATAGCCTTCTTGGAAGGAAGTCAGGGAGAGGGGTGCTCTTTAGGTGTACAAATTTAGTTGTTACAACAAAACTAGAAAATATTTATACATACATACACTCCTTTATATACATACAAAATCAGCCAAAACATAATTAAAACACAACTATCCTCTATGTTAACTACTATCACTTTCAGAACTTATATGATACACGTCCATATAGTTTTACTGATCATTTTGCACATTTTAAGTTAAATAAAGGCTCACAAAATGTTCAAATCTCTTTAGTTTTCCAATTTATGTTACTTCTCTTTACTTAATTTACTTCAAGTGTCATCTAAAATAAACAAAATTATCATGCAAACCATCTTAAAAAAATAAGAACCGTAGGAGTTCACTTTTCCACATATTCAAGAAAAACTTAACAGAACTCTAAGCATGGTCAAGTTCTAGCTTATTTTTGTTGTCTCTCCACAATTCAAGATTTATTATATTACAGATAAAAAAAGTCGATACACTCAGAACCGAGAATAAAGTCCCTCCTCCTTCCAGATTTGCTTTCACCAAATAGAGAATACTAATGCCAACAAAACACTACAGTCTTGAGAGAGAGGCAAGCTAACAAGTACCACTATTAACCAAATTAAGTAATTTTTTGTTTGCACAAAATGAAATTATACAGTAAATAGTTTGAAAAGTAATAAACAAAAATAAATGAAAATACCTCTAAGAGAGAAGTAAAAGAAAATATGAGTAAATCTTTGAAAAATAACAGGTTCAACTTGGTCAACTGAGACATATAAAATAAGCTACACAATAGATAGCTTAACCAGCCAAACCAAAAGAGTATAGGAAAATAAGCAACAAGATAGTTAGTATATCACCTTATAATGTCAAATTAGCTAAAGATTACTCCATATGTATCCATGCTCAATTTTGTACTGTGGCAGAGACAACATATGTTTTATGAACTTAGGGGTCGTTTGGTGTAAGGGATAAGAATAAATAGTCAAGGGATAAAAAAATAGTCGAGGGATTAAATTTATATGCCTTGTTTTATTTTCATGTTTGGGATAACTTATCTGTAATGACCCTCCTGGTCATTTCTGTGTCTTGCCTTCTGTGTGTCGTTTAGAGCGTTCCTATAGCGACCCCAAGTCATTTATGACTTGCTGGGACTGACCGTTCGGTCACCTGGTCGTTCGTTTGGTTTTGGTGTGAGTTTTAGTGTTTTGGAGCTTGTGAACCTTGAACGATCATTTTTTATCAAAACTTCAATAAGGTGACATCGGAATCCATTTTTTGACGATTCCGTCAGCTCCGGAATGGTCATTTTAGGCTAGTATCTTGGTCGGTATGACTCCCGAGGTTTTCAGTGTAAGTCGGTGCGATTAGGCGTTTTAACTAAGTTTAAAGCCTAAGTTTGACTTTGGTCAACATTCTGAGTAAACGCGCTTGGATAAAAATTTCGTCGGCGCGGTTAGTTCCGGAATGTTGAGTTTGGTCTAAAACGACCTTTCGTTCGACTCCCGAGGCATCAGGACTCATTCCAAGCCCTCGGTGGATTTTGGTTAAAATGATATTTGGGTGTAGGACCCACTTTTTGTCAAGATGACCTCGTATGGAAAATTTGACTGCGCCGTTGAGTCCGGAATATCGATTTTAGTAGGGTAGCATATCTATTTTAATTTTTCAGGTTCCGAACGAATTTCGAACACCCTGTCGGAGACTTTGAAAAATTTAGCCAAAGCTGAGATCTGGTGCAGCTCTTTAGCGACCAGAGTTTTGTCCTTTAACGACCAGTTATTGGGTTTTAGGGACCGGTTTTGCCCTTTTTTAAAACCCCAACTTAGCTTTATTCCTCATTTTAAAAGTGTGATACCTTGAGCTATACAGGTCCGATCTAGGCGATTCAAAAGGCAAAGTTGTGAGATTTTTCGAGGAAGACTGGTTGGTGAGCTCGGAATATGATTTGGGGTCCCCGTTCGAGGTAAATTTCACAAAATACCTGCTACCACGACCCTTTTTGTGAGCTTGATTTTGGAAATTTTTGAGGCTTGTTTTCTCAGCCATTTTAGGTCCGATTTTAGTGATTTTTGAGGCTATCTTGAGTTGTTTTTCTAGGAGAACGTCTTGGTGTTGTCGCATTTCACTGTAGACCTCCAATTTCTGATAAATATACTGATTCAGATGCTGTCCTATTTCTAGTTTTTGAGAAAAAAATTGGGTTTTGGTTGCATGTTGATATTGTGTGGTTTCCAAGCCCCGAATTGTGTCCCATTTTGGAACACAAATTAGGGGAGCTGTTAAGAACCTACTTTTGGGGTAATTCCATAATTTTCAGTGCAGGTCCCATGAATCCTGTTTTGACTACAAAATTGACTCGTCTCCGTTTGATGTTATTTTAGTGTCTAAACGACCGTAATAACTTTATGGCTCTATTTTTGATAGAGGGGCAGCGTTTCGAGGACGTTCGGAAAAGGAAAGCTCTGGAGAAGTGATTTTGGAGCAAGTGTGATCGGCCTATAGGTAGGCTACGGTTTCCCTCTCTTAGATTGATCTTGAGAGTGTGAATGCATGTTGATAAGTTGGGATTTGGGTTGGTAGTTATTGAATCTTGTATAGATGTTTATAAATCATGTTTTTGACCTATTTTGAGAATTATCGGGTAACTGTGAACATGCTTTGTGTTATTAATTGACCCTCCTTGCTATGTGGAGTGCTTGCATGCTTAATTACTGTTTATTTGAAGCATGTTGGGCCTTAGTTTAGGTTTGACTAGGGCTTGCCTTAGAAATACATGATTCGGATCCGATAGGCCTTAGTTTTACCCCGACGTCGCTCGGCCGACTTAGATCCCTGTAGACTAGTGTAGCATACTTGAGTCTGATAGTTTGGGCCTTAGCTAGGCGATACTCTTTCTCCGACTATTGTTATCCTTATTTTTCCCCGATGTTACGGCTTCACGAGTCACGTCGGCGACACTAGTTCTGCTTCGCGATTTGAATTTGACTTGTTGATTCAGTTCCAAGGACTTATGTTGATTGGATAAGTATGGACGGCGTTCCACGGACATTTGTTAGCGTGGATCAATTAGGACTCTTTCAGCAGCTACATTGGCACATTTATAGAGCATCCGATTCGAGTTCCGGCCTCTATTGCCAAGATACTTATATAGAGCGTTCGGTTCGAGTTACGACCTCTATTGCCCAGATACTTATATAGAGCATCCAGTTAGAGGTCCGACCTCTATTGCCGAGATACTTATAGAGAGCATCCGGTTCGAGGTCCGACCTCTATTTCCCAGATACTTATATAGAGCATCCGGTTCGAGGTCCGGCCTCTATTGCCCAGATACTTATATAGACCATCTGGTTCGAGGTCGACCTCTATTCCCCAGATACTTATACAGAGCATCGGGTTAGAGTTCCGGCCTCAGATACTTGATACTTGCGATTGGTTACTTGGGTATTTTTAGTGAGCATCCGGTTCAAGGTCCGGCCTCCGTACTGTCAGATTCTACTAATTAGGGTTGAGGTTCTGGTTCGATGTTCTCCGTTCTTGGGTTCTTATATGCAATTCTCTTCAGTTATAGTTTTTCTGTGTACTCGTCGGGCTTATGGGGGTCCGTTCGAGTTTTTATTTAACTTGCGCACGAGTGTACCTTCTGGGCTTATGGGGGTCCAATTAGGTGTAGTTAGCTTATATATATTACTTTTGTTAGTTCTTTCTACACTCGTGTGCATTCCATTGTTAGTTAGACTTTTGTTCTTGACTTTGGTTTGTGTTATTCCGTCTTTTCATATTGCCTTTACTTTTCAAGTTCAGTCGGCCTATGATGCCTACTGGCTACCTGTTGTTTTGGTACTCATGCTACGCTCTGCATCTATTTTGTGATGCAGGTCCGAGCACCAGTGGTCAGTGTTGATCTAGCTTGGAGTAGTCTGATCCGGAGACAGGGGTGAGCACACGGCGTTTTGTACTATTTCAGTCTCCATCTGTGTATATAGAGTTATCTTTTACCTTTCGAGACAGTCCAGTCTCTGTGGTCCACTTTTGGGACTTGTACTCGTTTTGTTAGTAGCTCTGTACTAGTGACTTCTAGGTTCTGGGAGGGATCTTTATTTGTATATATGTTTTGGTTTGCTTCCGCCTGGTTATGTTGTTATCTTAAATTTTGCCTTCTCCTGTTTAGTTTTTTCCCTCAGACCCATTAGTTGTTGTTCCGGGTTACGGGTTGGTTTACCTACTGGTGGGTTATAGTAGGTGCCATCATGATTCGAGGAATCGGGTCTTGACAAGTTGGTATTAGAGCCCCAGGTTCATCGGTCTCACTTGTACAGAGCTAACGTCTAGTAGAGTCTTGCGGATCGGTGCGGAGAGGTTCGTAACTTATCTTCGAGAGGCTAAAGGATGTCTTTAGGAATATTTCCTCTTTTGTTTCATTTTCGTGCAACGTGTCTTATTGGTTCCTTAAAATCTCACTTGTTTCACTCTTTCGCAGGATGGCTTGCATGCGAGGCGGTGCGGCTAGGGGTGATGCACCCGGGCCTGCAGACTGAGCCCCAACTTGGGGTAAACGCCTACCCCCAGATCGTGACATTGATTTTTCCATAGATTTGGAGCCCGACACCCGTCCTATTTCTATTCCTCCTTTTCGGATGGCTCTTGCAGAGCTCAGGGAGCTCAGTGTTCAGTTAGAGGACCTCTTAGGTAAAGGGTTCATCCATCCAAGTGTGTCGCCTTGGGGTGCTCCTGTTCTATTTGTGAAGAAGAAAGACGGGACTATGGGGATGTGCATTAACTATAGACAGTTGAACAAGGTGACGGTGAAGAACTGCTACCCCATTGATATACTGTGAGTTTACGATATTTCTAATACATTTCACATACTAGTTGTGTGTTTAGGGCCTTTTTGTATTGGTTTTTATGTGTTTTTATCATATTTTGCAGGAAAGATGTTCAGGCGCGAAAGCAAAGAGACAGTTGAAAGGGATGCAGAAAAGGACATCTACGGAATGATCTACGGACCGTAGGTCTATTGACGTTCCGTAGATGGTGGCCGTAGATCAGCAGCCAAGGCAT
>JAJOOS010029898.1:0-13467 GCA_029582725.1 Solanum chiquidenum
AATACTTTGACTAATTGGATATAATCGTGGGTTAAAGTAAAGTCTAAACCATTTTCCTCGTGGGATCGACCCCAACCTACAAGTTGGGTTCTTTACTTGATAACGATCGCTTACGCTTCTTTAGGGAGGTGTAATTTGAGCGTATCAGGTATTGCTAATTGCTAAGAGTGAGTTCAATCATTAATTGTGGTTTAACTTAAGAATTGTAGTTGCCAATGTAGTCTATGTTTGTGTTCCTGGCTTGCGAGAGAGAGAGGTTTTAGAACTAAGGTTTTTGATTGGTGATTTATGGGTGTTGGGTTGGTCTGGGTTCATCTCGAGAGAGTGAATCGTAAACCCAATCCCACACTTTCAGCTCAAAAGAGTGAATGGATTAAGGTGTGGGTTGTTCTTATTTTGCATGCTTGTTGATGTTTGAGTGAAATCACTTGTTTCGGGGAAATTGTTCGAGAGAAAATTACCTCCCTTATAGTCTAGTCTACTCACTAATATCTAGCTATTTATTAATAGTTACAATTACCCGTATGTCTATATTAGCCTATAATTGATCACATCCCAAGAACCCGTCTCATTATTATTATTTCGTATTGTTTGTGACTGTTTGTAGTTGTTAATCAAAACCAAAACCCCCATTTGAAATTCGTGTCACCCTTTGACTTAAATGATGTCTCTATTCGATAATTTTTATTCCTATGACTGATTTGACCGCATTTATACTTCCCAATTGAATCTGAAACACGTACCTCTCTCTGTGGGATTCGACCCCAACTCATTTAGTTTGGTTTTATACTGATTTACGATCGTTGAACACCTAGAATTGGATGAGGTTTGCTTGAAACATTAAATCATGAAGTGATTACTGTTTCAAGCACACCTCATCCAATTCTAGGTGCAAACGATAGTTACGCAGTATAAAACCTAGCGAATAGTTGGGGTTGAACCCACAGGGAGCGATACGTGTTCAAATTCAAATATGAAGTACAAATGTGGTCTAAATAGCTATAGGAATAGAAATTATTGAAAAAATACATGTAAACAAGTCTAAGAGGTGACAATAAATGTCAAATGGGGGGTTTTGGTTTGCAATTAGCAGCTACTACGCAATCAAACAACAATATAAAGAGGAATTCTCGGAAAATTATCGATTATGGGAAAAAATTTCTATATGGGTAATTGAAACTACTAATAAATAGCTAAATGTCAGTGTGTAGGCTAGTCTATGATTGAAATATCTTTCTCTCGAAGAACTTCTTCGATTCAATTGATTTCTCTCGAACATCAACAAGCTTAACAAATAAGAACAACCCACAACCTTCATATATCATCTTTCTCTCAAGCAAGGCAACAAGTATTTGGTTTAGGATTCACTCTTTCGAGCTGAACCCACATCAACCCAATACCTACAAACCATTAAAAAAAACTTTGGTTCAAAAACCTCTCTCTCAAGCAAGCTAAGAACTCAAAGTTAGAACTGCATTAACAACTACAATTCATAGATTAAAACACAGCTAATGATTAAAACCACTTCAATATAGCATTTAAATTAGTAGTAATCAATACCCATAAGTTAATTCAACCCATAATCACATAGTCACACCCCAAGAATTGGAGTTTTAACCAGACATTATGAAAAAAGAGAACCGGTTACCAAATGCATTAGCAGTGATATGGGTAAGAGTCTCCAATCCTTTACAATGATTTCCAAGAACGAAATTCAAAGTCCCACTTTCCAAATCATCCAAAATTGTACAATTCGAACTCAAAAATCCAAAGGAAAACCCTAAGTTTAGAATGGGAACTTTAATATCTGAGAAATCAACTCCTGAAAATTACATTTAAAATCCAATTTAAAGATTGCCAAAACTTAGCCTAAAAAGCCATTAGGCGAGGTAAGTCGGGCTCGCCCAGTGGTTCAGCGATCCGCCCTTTGGGCCCTTACATCGCTATTTTGCATTGGTTCTCAGCATTCTCAAGTCCTGTAACTTTGTGCTATCCATTTTTTCATCGCGGAACCGATCGACGATTTGTCGACTTCTCTTTCTATCGCCGACTTGGTTTCTTCCCTTAGGGATGGCATGCTGGAACTTTAGGCGGTCTGAAGAGCCACTCGGCGGTTCGCCGAGTTATCTTGGCGATCACCAGGATTGCTTTTATCCACTTCTTCAGCTTGTTTTGTTCCTTTTTGCCTATTAGCGTCCTTGCTTAGCTCCTTAATCCACATACCTGAAAATCAAGGCATTGACATCAATTTATAACATAAATTAGGCTTTTGAGGACACTAATGCTATCAAAAGAAAGCCCTAAATGAGTCCAAATCTCGAACTCATTAACACCCCCAACTTAAACTTTTGTTTGTCCTTTATTAAAACTCAAGATCAACAGTTCAATAAGGATGCCTACAAATAGTGTTGCATAAGACTCAACATAAATGCACACAACAAGGTTCAAATTACTCATACAATGATCAATTGTGAACTCAAATATTCAAATTGTGACTCACCATTTTCAAAGATGCTCAAGTTCACAATACTTGCTTCAAATTCAAGTTCAATCTCAACAATGGTACTCAAATGCCCTCACAACAAAGATGATTCCATATTCACACAAAATTCCATATTCCCTTATTTTCCAATCAACATTCGTTTCATCTCACTCAACAACGCAAAGGTCTTTTCAAGGCTTGTAATAGGGTTGAGTGTATAGGTATGGTCATTTAGGCTTAGTGACTTCTACCTTATGGTTTGAACATCACTTTCCTCCTTTTATTTAACATTTCAAACATGCTCATAATCCACCCTATTATTCAACTTCATATGAACCACCGGATACCCCATTTCTCTTTAAATTTTCACTACTTTATTTCACAACTTTTTCGGTCTTTTCCTTTTCTTTCTTATTTTTCATTTCATTTTCTCTCTTTTTTAAATGGAAGGGTTCCATCTTTTTCAAAGCCATCACACATGGGGGATTTGTCAGACTTGACTTTCCTTCTCTTTTCACCACACTCCAACTTAGGGTTTTGACCTATGTTTTCAAAAAAATTATACTTCATGAATGTTATGGGTGAATAGATAAAGTGAGGTCACAATTGCTTAAAATTTTTCCAAGAAAAGGGGTAAGGCTCAAAAGGGGCCAAGCAAGGTTCACACATCTCACAAGGTTGGCCACAAAAGAGGTATATTGTCAAATTAGTTTACTTTTCAAAATTCTTGCCTAAGATCATTTCAAGTGCTTGCATCAGTCAATCAACCGGACCAATGGGGAAAATTCTAGGTGTAATCACACACAATGTTCAAAGTAATCTCATCACAAAAGGCATTGGTACCAACTCCACACTTTCTAGCTAGAGTGCAATGTTGATCACAAGAGACTCATTCGACATCCAGCTAGTCACAACAAGATGCTAAAAGTTCACATATTATCTATGAAACTTCGTTTGCCTCATCGTAGCCGCACATTTATTTTGTTCAATTAAGAGCACTATTTGAGTCATTGGTATTGATCACAGCCAACACTCAAATTCACACAAGAAAAGTCACAATCACAAACAAAAGAGGTGGCAAATTTTTTAAATAAGGGCTCAAAACAATGGGCCACAATCTAAAACATCCGCAATATAAAAATTCAACAACAAAGACATATAAATAAACCAAATATGCCAAATATTCACAAAACAATCAGAAGAGGTAGGTATGGAAATACCTCACCCCACCTAAAAAAAATAAGCAGTTGTCCTCAAATGCAATTAAAAAAAACATAGTATAAAAAGATAACAGAGAGGGAGGGGAAAATTCATCCTGCCAGGCTAAGCCTGGGGTGAAGTAAACATCTCAGTTACTCCGTTTGTCTATGCATCAGTTCCTGGGGTCACACTTTGAGGTTGGGCATCAGTGCCCGGTGTTTCATCAACCTTAGCTCCATTAGATTCGTCCATATAAGTATCTCTCAAGGAAGCCTGTCTAGTTATCTCCAACGTGGAACCCTCTAAGTCGGCCATGTCCTCATAAATAGTCTCATCTCGCACCTTAAGTTGCTCTTCATCTATCTCGGCCTCAGACTCAGCAACAACAACATCAGCCATAGTATAATCTCTGGTGGTAGCTGGAGGCACCTCTAGATAGGTTGGAACATCTGCACTCGGGTCATCTGGGATCTCCACCATCCCAAATAGCGAAGTGAAGTCTGTGGACATCAGATGGTCCATATCCCTCCTCAGCTCAAAAACATCTGCTTTCAAAGTTGTCACTATAGCAGTAACACCCTACCCTCTCTCACAAACCCCTTCTCTCATTGTGAGGGCATCAATAAAAGCCCTAAGAGATGTCACTGTAGCAATAATAGCTCTCTCAATCATCTAGGGAACCTCGACCTCTAGCCGAGAAGCACGCACATTGGTACAATTGGCTAGGTTCCCTATCTTGAAAACCATGGCCTGGGTGATCAGAGGTTTGGAGGCAGTAGTACCAGCAGCCGATCTAGGGGGCGGGGGAGTAGAAGAAGAACTCTACGCCTCAGAAGGAGTGGAGGTACAAATACCTGAAGGCCCAGAGGCCGGAGTAGGAAAGGCTGCCTATATAGGTAATGTATTGATATCAACCTCTAGGGATGTGTCCACCGAAGCTGATCTCCTCCTATAAGCCTCGTCTCGTATGTACTCAACCTCTATGCGGTGGATGTCGGTAGAAGATGTGGGTGTAACCTCGACATCCCTCTTCTCATCACGAGGAACTCCGGCCCGTGACATTACAATTATGTGATCAGTACTAGAAAGAAAGGGGACAGTTTACGTTGCTTGGCCCTCATGGCCAACTCCTGCTTAATAATCAATCCCAAATTCATCCACTTCCTGGCTATGATAGACCCAAGACAGGCCGCATTTGGGTGGTGAAGAATGTTCTCATTTTACGATGGTATGACTGTGTTGCTGCTGAATCCAAAGCAGTACCAAGCTGCTATGTTTAGGTCCTTCTTCTCTATAGGTGCTCCGACCTTAATCCACCTCGGGGTGGTGTCAGAAATCAGTGGGGCTAGCTAACCTTTCAAATCATCCAGAGTCTTTGCAGTAGTGATACTCTAGTACTCGTGTAAGAAATTTGTAGCCCTCTCAAATTCAACATTGATATCATCAAAACTGCATCTAACCATCCTCCATCGGACCATCACAAACTCCACTAACTTGAAGGCACTAGCCTTCTTATTCCCCTGAGGCACTAGATCACCATAGGCTGAGTAGAATTCCCAGACCCAGGTGGGAATATATGGGCCACGGGACCTGGTGAAGATCTCAAATCTATGGAATCGGAGAGTGTCCCTCATATTTGGATGTCTGTCCACTACACCATCTGTGAATAATTTCTTCTCTTCCAAGATGGTTCTCAATCCCTCGGCCTTTATCATGTCGAGTAGCCTGGGAGGAGAACCCTGAACTGGTGGTGCTGGAACCACCGTCTATGTTGGAGGAGGCAGTAGATTTGAAGCAAGAGGGATCGGCTCCGGAATCAAGACAGGTCGGTGATGTTCAGGGCCATTCGGTGATTTGCCAACACCTCTAGCTCACCGAAATTGACAGTGTATTTTAGGGGTTAGGGCGTAAAAAGGGCGATCGAGAAGATATTTCAGCGAGTCACCGAGTGAACTCGGCAAGCTCAGGCATCTTACTTAAAGTTACAGAACAAACTCAACCAAAATTGGAAATTAACGGCGATCTAAGGGGGATTTGGCGACCTGTCGAACCACTGGACGAGCTTAACTTACCTCACCAAACGGCCCAATGTGCCAGTTTTCAATCCCATTTCTCAAAAATTAAGCCCGCAACTCCCAAATTCAAAATAAAACACATACACCCTCAAATTCATGTTAGACCCAGGATACCCATGCCCTCGGGGTACTCAGACTTCCCCCAATTTGGCCAAAATTGTCCATTTGATGACTTTTTCCCTTAAGAATGATGTCAAACGCTCCATTATTGAGAAAATTTCATCATTTAGCACAATTTTGGGTTACTTAGAGTTCACACCACTAGACTCAACACAATAACACCGCAACCCAACAATTTAGACTCGATTTTACAAGCAAGAACATAGAAATCTATCAATTTAAATAACTTCGGCACACATTTTAATTCATTACAGGGAAACCAACACTTAAACATATTTAAAACAGTTACCCAACACTGTCACGCCCAAAGTCTAAACCCTGGAAGCTACACAGTGTAGTTTACCCCAAAGGGGTCTTATACAAGCCTCATAGCATTCATTCATCGCATAAGTAATAGAAATAGTACGGAATTAAAAAAAAAATATTCAAAAACCATACAATCTATCAGTCAAAAATATTTAAACGCAAGCAGAAGTCTATATCTCACATGGCCATCTTAGACACAAAATCTTTAACAAAATAGGGTCATGGCCCTTTACAATCGAAGTCTTAACAATAGTCTTAAAACATGAAAGAACTAGAAACATTAAAAGTCCTTGTCCTCGATCTATGAGGACATACCCAAAATGTCTTGGAGAACTCTATTCCAAGCTTGACTAGGAAGAATCAAATTGAGTGCCAATCCCTACACTTCATAAAGGTAAAGAAAATATGGGTTATCACATAAAGTACTAAATATGATATCCATGCAAAAACATGCTTAAAAAGGACATTTGTTTGAAAGTCATGATATATGCTATTTTAGTAAAAACTTCATGAACATTGATAAAGAAGCATAATATAAGTAACAACCAACATACAAGTCATATTTTCACATTAGAACATAATCCACATAAACCTTTACCTTTACCTTAACCCTTCACCTCAAGTAACCCTCAAGCTGTACCTTGTGCCATGTATGGATAGTGTCCCATACCACCACCCACACTAAGGTACCACCTTAAGGTCACAAAAAGTGAACTCACCATTCATTCTTTACATCTTTACACAATAAAGCATATAAGAGACATAAACATTACATAAGTCACATCATCACATTAAGACCAACATCTAAGACAACTCTAAGTCATACTTGTGAAATGTGCAAGTAGCATCCCATACTACTACTCACACTAAGTACTCCATTGAAGTCACCATAGACAAGGCACATCCATATACAATAAGCGATGACAAGGAAGTAACTCATAATACAATCCAAGTATAGCATGCATCTTTACATTTAAGCATATTAGCATATAATTCAACCTTCTTTATTAACCTCGTTTAGGACACATTCATTCATTGGTCATTAAAACTTAGAGAACTCTCTATGACCCTCTTAAAGCCTACTTGTGCAATGCATGGATGGCATCCCATACTACCACCCACACTTCATAGAACTTCTCAAGAAACCATAATGCACATGTCATGATTGGAATTAGCATTTAACTGACATAGACCATTAGAGCTAAATCATGGAATCTGGTGTCATGAAACCCCACACCTTAAAGAGGTGTTCTTTTAGCCTAAAGAAAACCAATAACCTAGCTTACGTGGGTCAACTAGCTAAACCTATGTGGGCACATAGCTTATGGGATAGGAAGATGTTCATTAGAACCCTAGCCTAACATTGGGAGAGTTGCCATCTTACAATATCCACTCGGTGCTTAGCCTACATTCCCATAGATCACTTCATTCACCTTACATTAGTGTACTAGGTAGGAATGTCATTGGCCTATCGACCCAAGATACATTATTACATAAGTAAGGAATGCTATAAGTGTATCGATCTATGGTACATTCAAGGATAACTCTAGAGTCCTCATGAAAGGAATGCCATAAGCCTATCGATTCATGGTTCCTCATTACTTTCTTATACTCATGAAAGAAATTTCATAAGCATGTCGATTCATGGTACATTGACTCATTAATAAAGGAATGTCATTAGCCTATCGATTCTAGAGTCTTCATCACATTAGATCATTTATGAAAGGAATGCCTTAAGCCTATCGATTCATATCCATTAAGTCAAGACACATTCATTACTCATATATGAAAGGAATGTCATAGCCTATCGATTCATATTCATTAAGTCAAGACAAATTCATTATACAAGAAAAGGGTGCATAAGCCTACCAATTCTAGATTCAATAATCATATTACTTTCATTATCATTCATGAGTGTCAATTGAGAATATACTATCAACAACAACACACTTACATTCTATATATGATCATCATTCTATCATTGAAATCACATGCATATCCTTCACATCATAATCATACATAGTAATTAAACACCTCCACCTTTCAAGTGGATCAACATCTCTAGCACAATTCTACTTCAACATGTAATTAGGTCATAACTTGCCCTTTCAAGGCCATGAACCAACATCAACCAATAAATCCAAACTACTACAATATAATAGAAAATTGACATGAGTCAATCACTTAATTCAACATAAACATCAATATTTCAACAATCTAAATCAATCTAGGCATAATCCATCAACATTCATTCATGATCAACAAACCCATTTCATAAGGCACAATTTAGGAATTGAGAGAAATCATGGGTTCATAGATTATTTTCATCATAAATCATAAATTAAACACCAATACAATCATAATTTGTCATGAGAAATCATTTGAAAATGTTTGATGAAAGAACCCATGAGATTGAGTAAAACCCTATATTTTTCATGCTTTGAAATCACCTTTGAATTGGCTCCTTGAATGAAAAGTTAGAAAAGGATGAAGAATACCATACCTTGCTATTTATTAACACGAAATTTCCTTTGAAAATCCTTTGAAAACCTTGGAGAATTGACCTTGGAACTTTGAGTCTTCACCTCTAATGGAAGTTCTAGAGAGATATCTTTTAGAGGGGAAATGATGTTTGTACTTGGGGTTTTGAAATAATAGAAGGTAAAATAGAGTTTAAGACTTTTAATACTCTTAAAATATATTAATAACCCTAAAATAACCGTCCCTCAATTTATTAGGACTTGGGGTGAATTTACCAATTCACCCCCACAATGGCCAAACCATTTGACAGCAAATAGGTGTGACTCACGCCCTGGACTCATGGACCGTGGATCCATTGACGGACCGTACTTCTGGTTCGTGGTCTAGGGCTGTGGCTTGGTTTGGGGGCCCTTGACCTACGGAGGCCATCCACGGGAAGTGGATGGACCTACGGGGCATGGACACCTTCCGTAGGTCACAAAACTTTGGCCAACTTTTTGTTTTGGGGCAGCCTTGGGGTTTAAACTTAGGGTCCTCCTCAAGGACCCCTAGGGTGGTCCTTGGGGAGTCGTACCATGACGTTTAACCCCTCAACCATGACTCGGGACAAGTTTCAACCACTCATAACCCAAAACTAACTCAAAACGACACTAGTCAAGCTCTAGTTCAACCTACTAGATTTTAGGGTCGTTACAAACACACAACAACAACAATTTTACCTATTACATTTGATTTCAACGAAAAAAATTAAAGAACAGAGTTCGGAAAACCAACCTGTATGCTTAAGTTTTAATTTTGAATAGCTAGGCGGCAAAGTTCCACATTTCCAAGCAACTATTTAACACAAAAAATAGGTAAGAACGAGGAAATAAGAAAAAATTAAAGTTGGGTGAGAGGGAACGAGAGTTAAAAATGAGAGAAAATGAAGGATTTTAAAATTTTAAACCGTTTGGCCTTTAAAACCTTTCAGTTCACAGCACCTCTGGTGGAGTAAGTCATGCTCGCCGACCCACTCGATGATGCGCCGAGTGATCTTTTACCTCGCCCAGTTTTATATGACTCCCAATAATTTGGGGTTCAAACGTGGGACAAAGTCAAGCTCTCTGACCTATTCGGTGAGTCTCTGATTAAGAATTTAGCCCGCCAAGTTTTACGGAGTGCCCCTTCAAGCTTGGTTGTTCCAACGGCGGTCCAAGTCAGGGCTCACCGACCTGTTCGGCGTGTCGTCGACTGGACTTTGGCTAGTCAAACTATTAATTTTCCCACACTTTTCACTTCTCAACCTGCAGAATCAACCTGTTATTCGAAATAAAAAACTAAATTATTAAAAACTTGGGTTGACTCCCAAGAAGAGCCTTAGTAAACGTCGTGGCACGACAAAAATTCCCTCTCAAGGATTATTTTTCGATTTTGTTAAGGTATCACCTGACAGACCCCCTTTTGGCCTTAGGTCGAAATGAGAAGAAATTTGACCTATTTGGGTCTACAAGTGCTTGATTGATACGGAATGGGAGGTGACCCTGTGATCAAGTGTAGAGACATCTTCCTTCATCTTTTTAAACACTTTGTCTGACCCTTCAGCTTTGTTGAGAATACGTGAGAGCATGTCTTCCGTACGGGCATTTTTCAGACTCCGTGGGATTTTGACTCTCATAGGGTAGGACATACCTATCCTCGTCCCCCTCTCTTTCCTTCCAAGTGGTCTTACAATCACTCCATATCTGTCACGGTATCTCCATCCCTCATTTTTATTCAAACCCAGATTTCCACCCGGCCTTGGATAGTTTGCATGATAGCCTCCTCCTTGATAAGCTAGGAAGCTCACCTCTTCATTGTAAAACGCTTCAAACTGAGCTTCTTCGGGGTTTACTCCACCAACACCTATAGCATTAACACTACCCATTACATTTTTTGCCAATAGATCCAGCTGGGTCATCATTTTGGCCATGTTTTGGTCTCTCTCTTGATCCTTTTCTATCTACTCTTTTGTCATTCTAAAAGTGAGAAGAGAGACTTGGTCTTCACGAGTATACCATGCTCTATTAATCTTGGTCATGCCATCAAGAAGTTGTGATGCTACTTCATAGGGTTGTTATATTATACCACTGGGAACAAGGTTATTAGCAACTCCTTTGTTCAACGACTCCAGGCTCCTACAAAAGTATTGTAGTAGCAGATTATTTGGAAGTCCGTGAGTACCAAATTCTTAAATCTGAGCCAGGTCTCATGGATCGGCTCACCCTCTAAGCGTTTGAAACCTTGGATGCTGTCTCTAAGTGTCATCATCTTTGATGGGGGAAATAATCTCACAGAGAATGTTGTAGTAAGTTCATCCCATGAAGTGATGAAATCTCTTGGTAACTTAGACAACCATTTTGTAGCCTCACCCATTAAAGAGGATAGGAACAACCTGAGACGGACTAATTCTTGTGATATGTTATTGAATGAGAATGGACCAAAAAGTCCACGAAATTCCTAATATGCTTATATCGGTCTTCATGTGCCAACCCTCCATATAATCCTTTCATTTGGAGAAGTTGCAACATTGTGTTGGTGACATGGAAGACCACATTACCCTCAATAAAGGGTAGAATAATTGCACCAACACCACCCAATCGGATTGGGTCATTCACAACATTAAGGTTCCCAATATCGTCTTGGTAGCCCACTTGGCTACCATTTCTCCCATTTACGCTCATCTCTTCCTCTGTTATAACACAAACAACACAAAACCAAAAACTAAAGTACGTCGATTCAACTACAACCAAAGATATCACAATTCAACTTCAATAAAAGAATTTCAAACAACACCACTCCCTGGCAGCGGCCCCATTTTGATTAATGTTTCAAGCACACCTTATCCAATTCTACGTGGAAACGATCGTTAAGTAGTATAAAACCCAACGAAGAGTTGGAGTCAAACCCACAGGGAGTAGTACGTGTTCAAATTCAAGTATGGTATACAAACATGGTCTAAATAGCTATAGGAATAGAAATTATTGAAAAATGACATGTAAACAAGTCTAAATGGTGACAATAAAGGTCAACTATGGAGTTTTGGTTTGCAATTAGCAGCTATGACACAATCAAACAACATTATAAAGAGGAATTCTTGGTATGTGATCGATTATACGCAAATTTTGCTATATGGGTAATTGAAACTACTGATAAATAGCTAAATG
Source organism: Solanum chiquidenum (assembly GCA_029582725.1). NCBI lineage: Eukaryota > Viridiplantae > Streptophyta > Magnoliopsida > Solanales > Solanaceae > Solanum > Solanum chiquidenum. The sequence goes on from JAJOOS010029898.1 coordinate 11,847, forward strand.
TCAGTGTGTAGGTTAGGCTATGATTGAAATGGCTTTCTCTCGAACAACTACTTCGATTCAAGTGATTTCTCTCGAACATCAACAAGCTTAACAAATTAGAACAACCCACAACCTTAATACATCATTTCTCTCTCTCTCTCTCAAGCAAAATGGTTAGTATTTGGTTTAGGATTCACATTTTCGAGCTGAACCCAAATCAACCCAATATCTACAAACAATCAATCAAAAGCTTTGGTTCAAAAACCTCTCTCTCAAGCAAGCTAAGAACTCAAGGTTAGAACTGCATTTGCAACTACAATTCATAGATTAAACCAAAGCTAATGATTAAACCCATTTTAATATAGCATTTAATTTAGTAATAATCAATACCCATAAGCTAATTCAACCTATAATCACATAATCACACCCCAAGAATTGGGGTTTTAGCCACACATTATAAAAACAGAGAAACGGTAACGAAATGCATTAGACATGATATGGGTAAGAGTCTCCAAGACCTTACAATGATTTCCAAGAATGAAATTCAAAGACCCACTTTTTAAATCCTCCAAAATTGTACAATTCGAACTCAAAAATCTAGAGAAAAACGCTAATTCTTCAATTGGAACTGTAATATCTTGGAAAGGAACTACTGAAAATTACATTTAAAATACCATTTATAGTTGCCCAAAATTTATCCTGAAAATCCATTAGGCAAGCTAAGTCGGCCTCGCCGAGTGGTTTGGCGATCCGCCCTTCGCTCTTTTCGAACGCCTTTTTGCATTCGTTCTCAGCATCCTCAAGTCCAGTAACTTTGGGCTAACCATTTTGTCATCGCGCAACCGATCGACGATATGCCGACTCCTCATTTCTATCGTGAACTTTATTTCTTCCCTTATGGCTGGAACGTTGGAACTTTAAACGGTCTGAAGAGCCACTCGGCGGTTTGCCAAGTTGTCTTGGGGATCACCAGGATTGCTTTTCTCCATTTTTCTTGTCATGACCTGATCCTACACCCCGGATTTTACACGGTGTACAAGACTTTGAAAATCCTCATACAAGCCTCATAGCATTCATAACATCAGACATAAGAAAAAATGGTACGGAATTTAAGACTTTTAATCCATACAATCAAAAACTTTATTAAAACAACGGAAGTCTAACTTTTGTCTCACATGGCCATCTAGTACATCTTTAGAATCAAAAATAGGGTCACCACCGTTCAACATAATCTTAAACGTAAAATGACATAAATGAAACTAAAATGACAACTTTCATCCTCGAACCACGAGGACTCACCAACTAGCCTTGGAGAGAATCAATCCAAGCTTTGAACACTAGGAGTCACTTTAAGATCCGAAACCTACACTTTGTAGAAAATAGAAGAAATATGGATTAGCACACAAAAATGTACGAAGTATGATAGACATGCAAAAATCATGCTTAGAAAGGACATTTGGTTAAAAACCATGCTATATACCAATTTTGACAAACATCATGAAGTTTAGTATAAAAGGCATAAGATACAATCATATTCAACATGTAAGTAAATATAACACATTAGAACCATCATATTAAGTAACCCTAATCTATACTTGTGCAATGTAGGAATGGTATCCCATACTACCATTCTTACTAAGTA
>JAJOOS010029901.1:0-10658 GCA_029582725.1 Solanum chiquidenum
TTGTTGTTTTCTTGGAAATACTTTGACTAATTGGATATAATTGTGGGTTAAAGTAAAGTCTAAACCATTTTCCTCGTGGGATCGACCCCAACCTACAAGTTGGGTTCTTTACTTGATAACGATCGCTTACGCTTCTTTAGGGAGGTGTAATTTGAGCGTATCAACACACAAACTGTTTGAACAAGCAAATATTTTCACACACTCTTGGCACATAGTTTCATTATCAGATTATCAGATTACCCAGTTCAAGTTTTAGCTTAAGTCATGCCATCAGTTTGTTCATTATCATGTCATACTCAGATCCAACACATTCAAATTATCTTAGCCTACAAATTCTAGCACAAATATGAAAATTTGGATGGGTATCACTTTTCATAAGCCATCATGCTTCATTATTTATTATGCTTCTACACATACAATACTAACACATGCCGGTTCAAAAGAAATTAAACAGTCTCTTGGGGAAAAAGAACACAGGAAAGAAAACCCCAAGAGAGGATTTATGAGTTGGGTTACTCAGACTTCACCCTAGAACTCACAATCCATTTACCCCACCCCAACAAAAATAAATGTGATTGTCCCCAATGCATACAGAAAAAATAAAAGATATAGTATTTGGTGGTGCAAACCTGTGGCGCATAGCGCCGAAGACTCATCAACAAGCGGATGAGTCTGGTTTCCCGGAGCCCTGGTTTCCCGGAGCCCGCTGGAACATCACTCGGGTCATCCTCAGTAGTGCCCGCATCAACAAGGACAACACCATCAGTAGTGCTATCTGTCACTCTAATTTCAGCCTCAGTGGTGCTCACATAAGTCCTCACGGGCATAGAACTCAACTCCTCAGCAATCATCTCATGGGCCCTCTGCTGCCTCAGCTGCTCATCTAATATGGAGGCTTTCCGTGCCTTCTTATCCTGCCTGCGCTGCCTCTTGCTAGCCTTTTCCTCCTCCGTGAGCTCAGCTTGTTGACTAGATCGGTGCCTCTTACCACGGGAACGTGCAGGCCCAGTCTGCTCCTCTGTATCATCTCCACTGAAGAGTGCACCTAGGACTATATCATCACTTAATGCAGAGGGTGCAGCCTGTGGCTCAACAACTGGTGTGGCCAGGATGTCGTCAACATCAGCCCGGAGACTAGCTAGCTTAGTTCGAAAAGAGGACATATCAGTAGTGGGAACTGGCCTCTCTAGAACTCTCAACTCAAAGGCTTCGAGCCGCTTATGAACTGCTTGGACCTTATGATCCATTTTCGCCTCCATCCTCTTTTCTACTCTCTTTTCAGACTCAGCAATCAACTTTCGCATCCAGGGATTAATATGGTGAAGCAAGGTGACCATCTGAGCCTCTAACTTCTGGACTCGGACCAGTGGTATAACATTGGCTCCCGACGGTGCGGTGTGGGTTGGAGGGGCAGGCTCATCACCCTGCATCTGTCCACAACATCTACTAAATCAGTACCCAATGGCACCTCGATCTGCGACCCTCTACGAGGTGCTGCCACATTCGCCTTATCCCAAATCAGGCCACCATCTAAGGTCCTCGTAGGGTGGATCAACCTATCAAAGTCCCAGATCGGCACTCTAGAGTCCCTGCACAATTGGAAAATTAAACATGGAAAGGGGTAAGTAGTGGGGGTCTTGAACGCTCTCTCCTGAATTTCTGCCAGCAGCATGTGGGCAAAGTCAATCTCCAATCCTGCTACTAACGCTGCAACCATGACGGCTCTGTCTCATGTGAGTTGGTTGTTAGCTTTTGTGGGCGACACCCTGTTACGCATCAACAACCAGAAGAACTTGGCCACAAAATTTAATGTGGCCTTTCGGATACCCAACATTGGTGCGGTGACCCACTCTGCACGCTCGCCATCTGCAGCAATGTATTTAGCCAACCAAAGTATAACAGCCTCCCTCTGCTCTGCATTACGCGTGAAGGCTCCACTTCTCACAACATCCCATTTGTAATCAAACTCTGTTGTGTTCAGTGGCCAAGAGTGGCTGGTGGTAGGGCCTTAGAGAAATCGGTTGATGGTGCCCTGAAATATATCCACCGGACAACTGTAGACCATAGTGGAAGTGAGAGGGTCCTGGGATGTGGGATTAGACCGCTTGGAGATCGAACCTCGGAGAGTGGAAGCATAGAAGGCGTAAAACTCCCTCACAATCTCCTCGCTATAAGTCCCTAGGTTTTGAGCCATCCAGACACACTTGTGAAGTTGAAATAGCCGGTGGACGTCGGGGATAGTGTGCAAGCTCCCCGTGAGGACTCTGCACTCCTCTGTAATAAGTCGGGGCATCTTTTCTTTGTCATTCTTCATCTTGGCAACCCGATAAATTTGCCATTGGCCCTCAAAACACCATCTATTTAGCTCGCCAACCATTGGAGTAGGGACATCATTTTGTGGTGTTTGTACTGACTCTGAGCTAGTGGCCTCATCAGAAGAGGATACTTGATCATTTTTGCCGGACCCTGTGGTGGATTTAGCAATGGAACCTGAAGCATGGGAAGATTTGGAGCCTGAATCACGGCTAGACTCTGAGCCCGAAGCATGGGCAGACTCGGAGCTAAAGTAGACCCATTCTCTGAACTGGAAGTAGCCCTAGTTGGTGACTCGATCAGTGTGTGCTCCTCATTAGACTTGGAGATAGTGACTATGTCGGGAATCACCTTTCGGGGGGTGCCTCTAGTGACTCGGGGTGCAGTGGAAGAGGTTCTTGTGTTGGGAGCAACGTATGCCGGATCCGTCGCCACATCGTCATCTTCATCAATTAACCTGAAGTTAGGGACAACATATTTTGACTTGCCCCTTTTTGTATAAGTGACTGGCTTCTTGGGTGCCATAGTACCTGTGAAAGGGTTATTAGTTCCAAAACTACCTAAAAACACACTCAAAAAAATTTAGAAATAAAAATGAACAACAACAAAGACGTAACAAAATTCAGACAGTGGCTATAGTGGTCATCTACGGAGGGGACCTACAGTCCGTAGACTGATCTATGGTCCGTGGAACCCTTCCGTGGATCAGAGGACCAACTATATGTGTCACAGATGGAAACCACGGAAGTACATAATGGTACCTATATTGATCTACGGTCCATAGTCCACCTCCGTGGTTTCACACTTTGTGAAAATTTCAAGTGCATCCAACCACGGACCTGATCTATGGTCCGTAGATTGATCGACGGTCCGTAGACGGGGTTTTGTGGATGAGATCTATGCTAGGTTTCAGGTATGCTTTAATTTCAAGCCCGCATATTTGACCATTTTCAACAGTATCCTAGTCTAACCATGCATTTCAACATTTAATCATGCTAGTTCCTCATTCTAATGGTTCCAATTACTCAATTTGATAATTCTTTCATACAAAATTCAGAACCCTAAGTCAAAACTTACATATAGACTAGCATTAAGATAGGTTTAACACACTCTCAAGGCATCACAATCACTATCTATCATCCCAAGGGTTTTAGTACTTAAAGTTTAGCATGCAATTACATACCCTTAATTACCTAAGGTCAAGTACACTTAATTACCCAAGGTCAAGACCCGACTCCCGACTTTCTATATTCAATCTATGAACCGAAATTCAAAGTGAGGGGGGAAGTCTATTGCCTTACAAGCAACGAGGAGTGGGGTGATTGCGTGATGACACTAAGCTTTTCAAGACCACACTAATCGCCTAGTTGCGCCGAACCCGAACACCAAAGTTATGAATAAGGTTGTTGAGAGGGATTTGGAAATTTCTGGGATGAGTAGTGGTTGGAGAGGAAAGGAAAATTAGGTTTTAAGGGGAGAGAAAGGGAAGATTAATGGGGGAGTGATGGAGTGATTTAAGGAGTTTGGGAAGTTATGAAACGGTTTGGGAGTAAATGGAGGGAAGTGGAATGATTTAAAATTGGGGGATTTTAAATAGGAGGGGTCCGAGTCGGGTCAGGCAGTATTAGGGTTTTGGACCCAAGAGACCCCGTCTACAGTCCGTGGGCCGATCTACTGTCCGTAGATTGGAATCGTAGATCAATCTTACACTTGCAAAAATATAAGGGATTACTTGGGATCTACGGACTCCATTTACGGTCCGTGGATGGGTCGACGGACCGTCGATGGTGTCCATAGACCTCTGCACCAAATCATTTTCTGCAGATTTTTCATAGCTCGCCTGCACAAGTAGCAACCATTAGTTTATTCTTTTTACATATTCTGGACACTTTTTAGACACGGACCCTATGCTAATTCTAGCCAACACTAATACAAAACTAAAACACCTATCTAATTTAATACAGAGAATCAACTAAACAAAGAAAACTACTAGATGGAAAACAAAAACCTATCATTGGTTAGATTGTACATCTTGGGTTGTCTCCCAAGCAGCGCTTGATTTAACGCCGCGGCACGACGTATGCCTCTTGATTACTCAGACTTCATCAAGAACATAGGCCTCAACAACCTCTTGCACACTTGCTGCATTTCCCAGATAGATCTTGATCATTTGCCCATTTACCATGAACCTTGTTCCTTCACTGTTCTCAAGCTCAACCGCTCCATAGGGGAGCACTTTTGTGAGCAAAAATGGTCCGGTCCATTTGGATTTGAGTTTGCCCGGAAACAAGCACAACCTAGAGTTGAATAGAATCACAAGATCACCCACCACAAATTCTCGCTTTTCAATTCTTTGATCATGATACCTCTTCATCTTCTCTTTGTACTAGGATGGACTTTCATATGATTTTAGGCGAAACTCATCAAGCATATTCAAGTCATTCATTATTTGTTTAGATGCGGCTTCCCAATCCAAATTTATCTTCTTCATCGCCCACAAAGCCTTATGCTCTAGCTCTACCGGTAAATGGCAAGACTTCCCATATACAAATTGGTAAGGAGACATACCTATGGGAGTCTTGTATGTAGTGCGATAGGCCCATAGAGCATTATCAAGCTTCTTTGACCAATCCATTCTGTTAGCATTGACAGTCTTTGCCAAAATATGTTTCATCTCTTTCTTGGACACTTCAACTTTCCCACTAGTCTGTGGATGGTAAGGAGTGGCTACATTGTGGCGGACACCATATTTCTCGAGTAGCGCCTTGAACAACTTATTACAAAAGTGGGAACCTTCATCACTGATAATCGCCCTCGGTGTACCAAATCTGGAGAAGATATTCTTTTTTTAAAATGCGGTTACACTTTTAACTTCATTGTTGGGGAGCGCAACAGCTTCCACCCACTTCGATACATAATCAACCACAACAAGAATATACTTCATCCCACGTGAACTCACAAATGGACCCATAAAATCAATGCCCCATACATCAAACAACTCTATCACCAATATATGATTCATAGGAAGCTCTTGCCTCTTTGAAATCCCTCCTTTTCTTTGGCAACGATCACAAGACTTGGCGAAATCATGAGCATCTTGGTGGATGGTAGGCCAGTAGTACCCACATTGCAAAATCTTATGTGTAGTTCGGATACAACTATCATGCCCACCAACCGGCGATGAATGATATGCTTCAAGTACACTCAACATCTCAATCTCGGGCACACAGCGACGAATAATCCCATCATCACATCTACGATACAAGTAAGGCTCATCCAAAAAGAATTTCTTCACATCATGCATAAACTTTTTCCTTTGGTGAAAAGACAAATTCGGGGGCACAATATCGCTTGCCAAATAATTAGCAAAGTTTGTGAACCAAGGAATCAGATCATGAGAAGCAGCCAATACCTTTTCATCTGGAAAAACATCATTAATTTCAGTCCTATCACCAAGGTTTAGCATAGCCTCTTCCTCTAATCTGTAAAAGTGATCGGCAACTTGATTTTCGGTCCCCTTTCTATCTTTTACCACAAAATTAAACTCCTGCAGCAATAATACCCATCTAATCAACCTCGGTTTTGCATCCTTCTTCGCCATCAAAATACCTCAATGCAGAATGGTCAGTATGCACTATGACCTTAGTACCAAGCAAGTAGGATCAGAATTTCTCAAATGCGAAAACCATCGCAAGAAGTTCTTGTTCAGTCACAGTATAATTCCTCTGGGCCACATTTAGAGATTTGCTAGCATAGTAAATAGGGTGAATGATTTTCTCTCTCCTCTATCCTAATACTACACCAAGCGCCACTCAATTCGCATCGCACATTACCTCAAACGGTTATCCCCAATCTGGTGAAATAATGATAGGTGCAATAACCAACTTCTCCTTCAACTCTCCAAATGCTCTTCGACAAGCATCATCAAAATCAAACTTATACTCCTTTTTGAGCAGTTTGCACAATGGATGTGCAATTTTAGAGAATTCCTTTATGAACCTCCTATAGAAACCTGCATGCCCAAGAAAACTTCTAACACCTTTGACAGAGATAGGTAGTGGAAGTTTTTCTATTACTTCTACTTTTTCTCTATCAACCTCAATGCCCTTCTCAGAAATCGGATGACCCAGAACTATCCCTTCTTTTATCATAAAGTGGCACTTCTTCCAATTTAGCACCAGATTGCAATCTTCACACTTTTTAAGTACCTCAGCCAAATGATTCAGACATCGATCAAATAAATCACCTACCACAGAGAAATCATCCATAAATACCTCAATATTGTCCTCCCCCATACTAGAGAATATCGACATCATACAGCGCTGGAAGGTCGCTGGACAATTGCACAACCAAAATAGCATCCGTTTGAAAGCAAAAGTCCCATAAGGGCAAGTGAAGGTGGTCTTCTCTTGGTGTTCCGAAGCTATAGAAATTTGATTGTAGCCCGAATACCCATCAAGAAAACAATACCAACCCTTGCCTGCAAGTCTATCCAACATCTGGTCCATGAATGACATAGGAAAATGGTCCTTCTCTGTCCACACATTCAATTTCTGGTAATCCATGCAAACTCTCCATTCGGTCATGGGCCGCATTGGAACAAGCTTGTTTTTCTCATTTGGAACCAAAGTAGTACCGCCTTTTTTAGGCACACACTGCACAGGACACACCCAACTACAATCTGTAATGGGATAAATATCTCCGGCATCCAACCACTTGATGATCTCTTTTTTAACTACCTCTTGCATAGGTGGATTTAATATTCTCTGGTGCTCGATACTAGGCTTGTGATCTGGCATGAGTTGGATTTTGTGAGAACAAATACCGGGAGAATCCCAATAATATCCGCAATAGTCCACCCAATAGCTCGCTTGAACCTCTTTAACACAGTCACCAAGCACTCTACTTATCTCACATTTAAATATGCCGCAATGATGACCGAAAAATTATTATCTCTACCCAAGAATAGATACCTCAAATGCGGTGGTAGAGCCTTAATCTCCAATTTCGGTGCCTCCACAATAGATGGTCTCGCAGGTGGGGACTCACGATTCTTCATGTCTAACTCATACTTCTTTGGTTTTGACCGATATTCGCACCTATCGAGTGCAGCTACCAACTCATCATATTCTTCAATACCATCACTATCAAAATTCATCATAATTGTTGTTAGTGCCTCGACACGTAGTCGCTCTTCAATTTGCACTTCTGGTCCACTCTCCACTCTATAAGTTATTGAAGATACTGTTTGGAGCTCACCACTCTGCTTCATGGACCTACAAATATTGAAAGTTGCTTCTTCATTGTTCAGTCTAAACTTTATCTGCCCCTTCTCCATATCAACTAACGCACGCCCTGTGGCAAGAAATGGTCTCCCAAGGATGATGGGAACCTCAAAATCAACCTCACAGTCAAGAATCACAAAATCCATCGGAAAGATGAATGACTCCACTTTCACTAGCACATCATGGAGTACACCAATGTGCCTTTTCACGGTTCAATTGGCCATAAGCAACCGTATCGTAGTAGGATTTGGATCACCTAGACCCAATTTCTTATAAATAGAAAACGACATGAGGTTGATGCTAGCACCAAGATAACATAATGGCTTAGCAAAGTGTAACAACCCTATAATACATGGGATCGTGAAAGCACCAGGATCTTCCTTCTTCTGCACAAGAGACCTTGTAGCAATAGCGCTACAATATTGCATTCTATCATCATCTTCAAAACTCACAGACCTTTTCTTTGTTACCATATCTTTCATAAATTTTGCATAACCAGGCATTTACTCCAAAGCATCAATCAACGGCACGTTGATGGAAAGCTGCTTTAACTTAGTAATAAACCTGCGATATTTACCATCTTCAGTCTTCTTCACTAACCTCTGTGGAAAAGGTGGTGGGGGTCTAGGTATGGGGACCACTTTTTGAGATATCTCCGCTTTATTCTTTGTTGCATTCTCAGACTCTTATCTAACCTCCACCACATCATCTTCTTTTCTAATCTCAACATCCACCACAGACGGTATAGGTGGATCAATGGTTTGCTTACCCCATCGAGTAGTATCTGCCATACAATGACCATTATTCTTTGGATTCTGGATGGTGTTGCTAGGAACAGTGCCAGCTTGACGTGGGTTCACTGAAGTAGACAACTGAGTCATCTGCTACTCTAGATGTTTTATTCACACTGCATGGGCATCAACCTTTTTACCAATACCTGAAAAGTCGTTTCTCATCTCCTTCACATTCTCATCAGTTGCATCAAACCTTCTCATCATCTTCTGCATCATATCTTCAATACGCGCCGTATTACCTCCAGCTTCCTTAGTACCAGATTCCCGATTTTGAGGGGGAATATAAGGGCCAACCCGATCGTTTCTGTTGCCATAGTTGTTTCGGTTGTAATTGTTGTCATGATTGAAGTTCCCATCCCGGACATATTGACCATCTCGGTTGTAATTGCCATAGTTTCGACCTTGGTTTCCTTGACCTTGGCACCAATTTTCCGTGTTGGATCCTTGGGCGTTTTGTCGGAAACTCCCTATTTGATCATTCACCGCATATGCATCCTCTTCATAGTAACACTCTTCAACTGGTGGTGGAGTTCTAGTCAAGTAGTTCACATCATTTACATTTTCCGCACCTCCGCTCACATGCTTCAATACCAGCCCCAACTCGGTCCTAATCTGAGCCGTCTCCTCACGAATCTCATCCGCCGACTGGTTATTTGTAGCATGAACACTAAATGTGTTTCTCCCAGTATCCGACCTCCTAGTGCTCCATGCTTTATTGTTGCGAGATATCTTCTCCAGTTTTTCTGCAATCTGTGCGTATGTGCACTCTCCATATGAACCTCCAACAATACTATCAAGCACTACTTTATTGTTGTCATCCTGACCTCGATAGAAATATTCCTTCAGCGACTCATCATCAATACGGTGATTCGGAACACCTCTTACAAATGCAGTGAATCTGTCCCAAGAGCTACTCACAGACTCTCCAGGTAATGCCACAAAATTGTTGACCCTATCTTTGTGATTGAGCTTCTTGGACACTGGATAATATCTTGCTAACAACACATCCCTCAGTTGGTCCCATGTATAGATTGAGTTATAAGGAAGCTCAGTGAACCATACAGCAGCATCGCCTGTAAGTGATAGAGGGAACACTCGCAATCCGATGACATCTATATCCAAGTCTGGTCGACCTACACAACTCTTACAGACCAACCTAAGCTTCGCTATGTGAGCATGTGGTTCCTCTGATGGTAACCCCAAGAACAAGCCCCTCGCTGTAAGCATCTACATCAACCTACTAGTCACTATAAATGTGTGCCCCGGAAGAAAAGGGGTTGGACAAGAGGTCTATCAGAGTCAGCAATATTGACGTTGCCCCTATAGTTGTCATGCAGTCTTGGGCCAGGTGGACCTTGCACCCTCAATGCGTATCCCAATTAGTTTTTAGCTAGAACCTGGTTGTCCCCATTAACTACCTTCGAAGGTTGCAACTCGACGTCGTCACCTAGATTGCCTCCAATAGGGTTAACTTGAACTCCTTGATTTTTCATTCTTCACAATGTTCGGTTCAACTCTGGATCGTAAGGAGTAAGTGGTTCACCCTGGCTCTGTGTACTTGGCATACACTAGAGTCAGAACCTGAGAGAGACAAAATGAAAAAGAAAAAGTAAAATTAGGAAATATTTGACTTAACTTCCATAATGTAGTTAAAATAAATCTAAAAGCCAAATTTCCCCGGCAGCGGCGCCAAAATTTGTTACGCTCAAATTACACCTCCCTAAAGAAGCATAAGCGATCATTATCAAGTAAAGAACCCAACTTGTAGGTCGAGGTCGATCCCATGAGGAAAATGGTTTAGACTTAACTTTAACCAACACTAATATTTGTTTAGTGAAATTACTTCCAGAAACAAGTAATTAAATGGGGGATTTGTGAAACAAATTGTAAGAATTCAATAAGTAATCAATAAACAAAAGTCAATTTCGGTTGTTATCAAGATGAGAGAATTAACTAGGGTATAGGTTTTCCCCACAAGCTCATAACACAGTAATCCTAATAATAGCAATCATTTCCTAATGTACTACATGCAAAGTGATAAGTTAGGTATCTCTAAATCCTTGGTCCGGCATCTAGAGAATTTCACCCCGCACCTTGGTTCGACTACGTGTGTTTAATTTACTAACCCTTACCTTTACCTCATATTAGACATCACATCGATGTTTGGCTTAGTTATTACTTCACACCAATCGACACTAGCCTATTAGATAGTATCACACTAAATCTATGTTGATAATTCTTTTCTCATTAATTACCTCCTTGGTCC
>JAJOOS010029904.1:0-10288 GCA_029582725.1 Solanum chiquidenum
TAATCATAAAAAGTTAAGAACAATAGCTAAACTATCTTTTATAAATCACGAATACAAATAAATAATAAAGGAGAAGAAAGAATAAACCACAATTCTCCTGCCTCCACGGCGGCTCTTCCAAAGTTCCTAAGCTAGAAGAAAATTTATATTGTGTCTTGTATCTTGGTTCTTAGCTCCCCAAAAGAATAAATTTCCATGCCCTATTTATAGATATAGAAACCCTAAATAAAATAATTGAGTCCAAATTAAATTAGGAATCCAAAACCAAAAGGAATTGGATTCCTTTTTCTCCGCGTGTAGCATCCAATTTTGTGTGTATAACTTCTTTTGATGTTGCTGCCTGACACGTGGACCAGCAGGTAAGTTTTTCTTTCCTTTTTTGCATATAAATTATATTAATATTATATTAATTTATTTCCATTAAGCTGCCTGCTTGATTTCCTTCTTCAACTCTTCATCTTTAATTCGTTTTAGCTCCAAACATCTCCAATTTTTCATCAATTTAATCCTACAAATAAAATACACAATTTAGGACAATCCATAAAATTTGTGCTCAAAATAGACAAATATAAATAATAAATATGAGGCAAATAATGATTAAAAATATGTATTTTGACCTCATATCATCCCCCGTCTGAAATAAAAGATACATGGACACCATGCAATCAAACAATATCTTTAATATATAGAACTGCAAAATTTTCAGATGAAAATATGATCCTGACCGGCAAGAAATAGATTAATTTTTTCAGTCTGTCGATAAGTACCCAAATAGAATCAAACTTCTATTGTTGGCGACTTAAACATGTAATAAAATACAGATTTGTTGCCTCCTACTTCCACAATGGAATGGGTATCTCTTGAGTCAACTCAAGTGGTGTCTGGTGCTCGATCTTCACCTTCTGACAATTAGGACACAGTGCCAAGAACTCCACAATGTCTTTCTTCATCCAAGGCCACTAGTAAGTATCTTTAGTATCATGATAAATCTTCGTAGAACCTGGTGAATAGAATATGTAGAATAGTTTGTTTCTACCATAATCTATTGTGGTACACCTATAACATTTAGAACATAGAATCGATGTCTGGTTCCAAGGATTTTGTCTTCTTCTATACTAACGGCTAAAGAGCTTGCTAACCCCAGAAATCTATGAGCTTCAGTTGGGGTCATGGGTTTAAGCTAATTCTTCTCACCCTTAATCTTCAACATATTAATATGTATACCAACATTTGATATAGTATGGCCAAAGAAGGCCCTAGAATGCAATAAGAACTCACACGATGAGAGCTTAATATACAATCTTTAACCTCGAAATACCTGAAATGCTTCTTGGAGATTGTCCCTATGCTCCCCCTCTGATCGTGAATATTCTTAAATCTCATCAATGAAAACAATCATCAACATGTCTATGAATGGCCTAAATATGGTGTTCATCACGTCCATAAATGCTATTGGGACATTCTTCAATTTGAAAGATATCACAAGAAACTAAAAATGGCCATATCTGGTCCCGATGACTATCTTCATAATATCACTCTCCCGAGCTCACATCTGATGGTAACCGAAACTCAAATAAAACTTTGAGTAACATCAGGCACCCTATAACTAGTCAAAAGAGTCATCAATCTTTGGCAATGGATGTTTGTACTTTACAGTCACCTTATTCCGTTGTATGTAGTCTATATACATGATCAATGAACTATCTTTCTTCCGCATAAATAATAATTGTGTACCCTTTGATGAAACAATTGGCTTGATGAAGTCCTTACCTAATAAGTCTTTTAGTTGCTCCTTCAATTCCTTTAATACTACTGGTACCATTCTGCATGGTGGAATTGATATCGGTTGGACATTTGGTAATGTATAATTAATAGCAAAATTTGCATGATGGAATTGATATTGGTTGGACATCTGATAATGTATTAATAGCAAAATTAATCTCCAGTCTTAAGAGAATATTAGGGAGCTCATCTAGAAAGACATCTGGAAATTCATTAACCACTGGGATAGATTGTAGGTTGGTGATTCTATGTGAACATCCTAAACCCTAACAATATGATAAATGTAGCCTTTAGCAATCAATTTCCTTGCCAGAGTATATGAAATGAATGTATCACTTTTTGATGTAGTATTATCATTCCCCTCTCGAACTATGTGGAATCTAATAATCTTTGCTTGACAAAAGACATTAACATAACAAGATATCAACAAATCCATGCCCCTAAAATATCAATGTCTAGCATCTCTGGCTCTATCATGTGTCAGAGGTCGGATGACTAACAATATCTGCAATACACCCCCAATAAACCCTTTTGGCAGTAATAGAGTCACCAACTTGAGTAGATACAACAATAAGTCATCTCAATGACTCTTGTATTGTGAAAAACTTCTCAACAATAAATAGAGTAGCATACGATAATGTTGAGTTTGGATCTACAAAGCATAAATAAAGTGAGAACAAATGGTCAGTATACTTGTCAATGCATAAGTACACTTCTAGCAACTGCCAGAACTAGATGTTCCTCCTATACGTCAACCTCTACCTAACGAAAATTGTGTCCCTCTCTCTGCAGAATGTACCAAAGTAGATGACTCTACTATTAATCTGGCCCTCTATCTTGAACCTTACTGGTCAATGAATGGACAATATCGTTGTATATTAACCTCATAGCCGTAAGCATAACCATTTATGTGACAACTCCCAATATGTGATCCACGACAAATATCACAACATAGTACAATTGATATTGACTACTCTAGGTGACGATATTGATGCGAGCATAACGCTCGGGAGCTTTCATCCAAAACAAACTGACCTTATCAATCTAACCTGGTACCAAGGGATTATTGTGGTCGTGACCTTGGTGGTCTCTTTGAATACCAATGTTCAGACCAGCCTGAGTATTTTTTTGAAACCATATGGGCCTATTCTCCTTCATTAACTCTCCCTTCATCCTCTTAACCATATATTGATGATGTTAGAGCCTATTTGTTCTTTGTAATAGCTTGAATCTGCGATATGTCTAGGTAAATAGTAAGTGTAACTATAGTGCAATCTCATTAGCAATCATAATCAAAAGAACTCAAACCTTATGACTCAGCTCTATAGCACCATTTGAGTTAATAAAGGGTAACTTTCCTAAATGATGTTTGTAGCTTCTTTCTTATAGAATATGGAGCACAACATATTTATAAACAAGACTCTACTTAACAGGGCTTGCAGACTCCCTAGGATACGATGTTGCTCTGTTACCAAGTTTCTCACGCCCCAAACTCAAGGGAACTGGCACCTGATGCCAAAATTTAGGTCTTAGCCGACCCTACTGAACCACTTGCTAATGTCGCATGGCAGCCACATATAGTTAAAAAAAACAAGTATATCTCAGCTTAAAAATAAGTCATCGACCAGCAAAGCCCCTATCAATAATTCTACAGAGAAAACAGCTACTCCTAACAATTTATATAAAGGAATACCCTGCTAGCATAGAAGCTTGTTTGGGCAGTCGAGGCCACCATGGTATCTAAGAAAGCATGAACGCTATCTGGGCCATCAAAGCCACCATGATCTCTATATAGAAACTGAACATAAGAACATATATAAATAATATGCCCAGAAACTATCAAACATCAGTCGACTAGAAAGCAAGGCTAACATGGCTAATAACGTGACTAACAACCCAACACACTAGTCTGCAAGCCTCTATGAATATAACAATTGGACGGGACAGGGCCCCGGCCTACCTAAAAACTATAAACCATAAAATAAGCAAACCTAGGACTCTGGCAACCCTTGGAAGAAAGGAGTCAACTAATGAGCTGGATAGGCAGTTGTGCTACTCGGTAGGTCTGTCTGGACGTCGCTCAGGACCTGCAGGCATGAATGCAGTGGCCCCCCAGTAAGGGGCGTTAGTACAAAATAATGTATTGAGCATGTAAGCTAAACTGAAAGCTAAAACTAGAGTATAATTACTGATTAAAAAGGGTAGGGGTGGAACACAAGTGCAATACCTTATCTCCCAATAATAAGATAATATAAATACATAACAAGCAATAACCTAGACATGCCCCATAAGCCTCGTAAGTACAAACAACACACAATAACTAGAAGTCCTAATGAATGCAAACAATCACTAAATACCCATAGTAGCCCCCTTCCCTGGATCCCATTGTTAATCTTATCAGAGTTATCTGAATGTACATGTTCCATGAATCAACGCAAATCTGAGTCTCTTTGGTACAATACATGTATATTTATTTTAGGTCTGCCATGAATTAATGCCAATCTAAGGCTTTGTGGTACAATACATATATGTTGCCCCGTAGGTTTAGCCAACCCGACCCGTAGGCACGGTTTACTCAGGCCGAAGGATTGTCTACCTAGCATGTAAGCTTCGTCTTCCCGGACCATAGTCTCATTATAAGAATCAATTTGCATGCTTAAGAACCCTACAATGTAAGTGTCTGTTGAGGCCAAAACAAGATCATAGGCGACAACCAAGCGATAAAACATCACAACAATAACAAGTAATCATAATTAATCAAAACAGAATCATAACCTGCTTTTCTAGAATACTAAGTAACAAGTAGAGTGTCGTCGATAGACATTATATCATATGGTCTTAGCCAACTCAACATGACAGGGCTATTGGTCAACTAATTATAATACACCGACCATAACAATCTTAGGAAATTTAGATCATGGTAGAGGAGAAATAATAGCCATAACATACCTTCCAGCCAAATCCCATAAAGTGTCTCTATGAAGCTTTCCTAACAAAAGTAATGCAATAATGCGAAAATCAGTGAGGCTGCAAGAACAAGTCATGACTAATCAACAAGACATTATTGCCACACTCGTGACCCTGCCAAGTCCAACCCACAAAGTGAGGCAAATAACAACAACAATCAGTAGCTAAATTCATTGAAGGCATTCCAACAACATCTGAAAGGAGCGCCAAGCTCCCGAGGCAACATAACTAGGTGTATTTCATGTCGTTCAATCCAACAACCATTGTATGCGGCTCTAATAAGAATCATATCAACCCCCAATAACCTCTATAACTTTAACATCATCAATAAAAACCAATAACAACGAAATCAAATAAGACAAAGGGGCTGCCCACAACCACAATATCAAAAACACCACCACTTGGCTAAAAAATCTATATAAATGATACTACAATGTGGAACTACGAAGGAGGGTTGTAAAAATAATGTTACCTCAATCAAAATGTCTAAAATAATAGAACTAAGATTCTGCCTCTTTGCAGCTACAACAATCGGATCCCAATCATAAAGAAAATTATACCACAACGTTGAGCTCGCGACGTAGAGCAACTTTTGTTAAACTTTTGAGTTGAAAGAATCAACACCGATGCATGATTTAGTAGCTTAAATTCTGATTTTCTGGGTTTTTGATCAGTTCTATGAAAAATGAAGGAGATGGGTGTATTTAAAAGACTAACCGACTTAGGGGCTGGGGACCCACTTTGTGGTGTCTGCTTCCGTAGTCTCACTAAAACTTGTATATCTCTCAATTCTGAACTCCTATTGATGAATAGTTTAGTGCATTGGAACCTAGAATCGTAGACTTTCGATTTGATAGGTAATGGAAATTCTAACTCTTTATATGCTAGGATAAAATTGCATAAACATTTGACAAAAAATTCATAGAAATTCCTTTAAAATATTTACAATAACCTTTGCTGATTTTTTTTAGCAACTTTCTTGACTTTAACATTTCACATAAACACTTTTTGCAATTAAAAATAACTCATAAAACATCCTTAGTTAAGAAGTCTTACTCTTATTCCAAACGTACAAGTTAATCCAAATGTTCAAATGGATGGGGTGTCACGCCGAGGTCATGATAACACATACCCAGATAAGCTCAAAATGGTCTGTAAGTCGAAAGAAATAATATTTACAAGACTTCCAAAGGAAAGTCGTCACAACCGAAAAGATAACAACGAATAAGTTCCCTAAACCTAGTAGGATAAGTTGAAAGAGTATCTAACACATCTTTAGAATCTAGAAATACATCTCAAGTTTTCGAAAAGAAATTAAAGACTGTAAATGATAGATTGTGACCAATGGCACTCCGGAAAGCAGGATCTCACCACAACTTTGAATGATAAGAAATTTCTAGATCCGATCAATCGCTACAAGGATCACCCTGATTAGGATCTTCATAAAAAAGATAACATAAGTAGGGGTGAGTACAATCCACATGTACATAGTAGGTTATACTGACTGAGTATAAGCAACTAATTAGACTTAAGAAATAAACTATGAAACACTTACATCTTCATACACAAAAATTTCATTCCAACATCGATGCTGCCAATTTATATAGTATTTCGCGAATAAGTAAAACACATAAGGTTATAGTTAATACGCATATCGACAGATAAGTAAGTCACACAACACAACACAACTAGTCAATGCAATGCAATGGGATGAAATGATGTGGTGAACCAAGGTCCTCGCACAACCTATTGTATACACCTTGTCGAGCTTTAGCTTTCAAACAAGGACCCATGGGGATTCATAGTCCATATATCAATCACATAATATCAATATCTCCTTAACTTGTGATCTAGCTCATGGTCAAGTATATAAGTAAGATGTCACATTTTCTTTCTCAAGAAGATAGTATTTCTCTACTTTCTCATATTCCCATGAACAATAATATGTTGAATAAGGATGAATTCATCACAACAAATACAACACAAGGTATAATCAATAAATCAAGGATTTTCAATAGAATAAAGTTCTCAAACTCTTGAATCATGAAACATGTTTTCAAATGATAGGGATAGTGGAGGAAACCATTTTGAAGTGAGTCTTTACCTCTTAAAACAAATTTCTTTCATTTTAAGATCCTTCAAAAATTGACTCAAGCCCTTAACTCGGGCATCTCAATGCCAATTATAAAAATAATCTACATAACCCCTCACTCGGGCAATTACTCAAATATCACAAGTTTTCATCAATAGTTAAAGATATCACATAAGCTAAGCATCAAACTAGTCATCACACGAACTAAACAAGAAGGTCAACACTTACCAACCTCTAAAACTCATACAATAATTAATTTCAAAGTTGACTTCCAAAGAAAGATCACTTACTCATCTTAGTCTAAAAGAGGGATAGTCAAACCTACCTCGAAAGCCAAAACTTCACTCAAACAACTCTATCAGAGCACTTTCATAAGCACACGATCACTGAAACGATCACTAACTATCAAGAATGGATAAATTTAATCAAAAGGAGCTCAACGATATCATACAATTAGAAACCATGGATAAAATAATCCAAAAATCACTTCAAAAATTTAGGATAAAATTAGATTTTTAGTAGAAAATCATATTCTACAAGCCAAGAGGAGTTCATGGTTGAAAAACCCATTAAAATCGATCAAGTAACGATCTCTAAATCAAGAAAATACCAATATTTCAACTAAAGGAAAAAAACCACAAAACCCACATTGAAATCAAGATTTAAAAGTGTTTTGGATGATATAAATTCAGGGAATCAACAAAGGATTGGTAGGGAAACCTTACCCACATGAGTTTGCACAAAAATGCTCCCAAGAATTGCCTCCTGAAAGCTGCAAAAGATTTTAAATGGTGGAAATGAGAAAGGGAAGAATCCCGAATTTATGTTTTGTCCAAGTGAAAAATAGTTATCGCGATCGCGAGCCATTAACTCTTGTGATGGTGAAGGACACGAGATTTACACCGCGACTGCGAGACCCATTGTCTACGATCACGAAGGCTACGAAAAGGGTTCATGCGATCGCGAGCCTATGAGCCGCGATCGCGAAGTTAAAAGTGACTAACATCAGAAACTGAAAACCAACAACTCAACACAAGGAAAAAGCCTCTGAATTGTCCCTCAAAAATCATCTGGAGTCCGATAATAATAAATTGGATATGCTACCCCACTAAAATTGATTGGATTTCCGATAGGAGATCTATTGACAACATTACCCTCCTGAAGCCCTCTTAAAGCTTAAAATCCAACTTCTCACTCAAACGCCTAAAACTTAACCCAAGGCCTCGGAAACCTGGCCAACCACCATATTGGCTTACACTCGGTGTTTCAGACGTGATGGGACTAACAAAATCTCCATTCGATGCTCGAAACTCAAAAAGTCGACTAAAGTCAACCCTACCAAGAATTCTCAACTCATAAAGGGTCAAATAACCAAAAACAACATCCGATCGCATCGGAGACCACACCAATCATTCTCGAAACACAAACTAAGCATGAAAACGCTAAGGAGAAGGGCAAATGTTCATTTCATAATTAAAAAAAATTCACAAGAAATAAGACATTATATTAAATATTTAATTTAATGTCATTTATAAAGATCCTTATTCACCTAATATAAATTTTTAAGTTTAGATTAAATTTTATCTTCAATATTAATATAGTCCTATGATTGTACTTGTGCAACCAAACAACACATTTGTAAATTACATTATGGTAAACAAATAGATCATTATAATTACTAAATTGTGTGATTATTAAATTGATAATTATACTACTCCCTCCGTTCACTTTTATTTATCACGGTTTGATTTGACACACCCATTAAGAAAATAATTAATGATATAAGTATTTTTTCAAACTATCCCCTATTAAATGTTGTCTTAGAAAATAATTTGAAAAATAAGTATTTAATGCTGAGGGTAAAACATGAAAAAATTATTGGCATTTTTTTATATGTTAAAAATAACAAGTAAAAATAAAAAAATTATCTTAAAAATAAGTAATAAATATAAGTGAACGAATGGAGTAATTTTAATTACGAGATGAATTTCCTAATATACCCTAATAGATGATGTGAAAAGGAAAAAGAAAAAAGAAGACGAGTAGATGCGAACTTGTTTATTACGGTGAAATGAATTTAGACAAAGTCATAAATGAGCACACACCCGATAATGTATGATGATTAACTGAAAGACATTTACTCCTCTCTTTATTTTTTTATTTTTGAAATTTTGACTTGGCACACCTAATAACTGTTGATATAATAAGTTTATTATTTTATGTATAACTTACATAAATGATTATAGTTTTAGGGTTATTAGTTTGAAATAGCTATAAGTATCATATATTTTTTTTAAAAAGCTACAGTTTGGGTTAAAAAATAGCCGAATTCCATAAACATTTCATTTTTTTTAATACAAAAATACATTCAAAATAAATTCCCACTAAATGAGGTCAATTAATGTGATTGACAAGGCTATTGTGTCAAACAAGAAATCGTCTTTATCAGCAAAGCAGTTCAACCCAGTAATGATGGCAAATTCCTGAATACCAAAACGGGGTGTGGTATGATTTATACGAAAGAACAGTTCATCCGGAGAACTGTCCTCCAATTCACATACCAGCAAACACCTAAAGATTTGTGGTTGCGCCCCACACACGTGCATTTTGGTATATGCTCCAAAACATGTATCTTTAAATCGATTGAATTGGGTCGGTGTAAGCTTCCCCTTCAAATCTGTAACTATGTTATGGTTCACATAAACCTGCATGCGCGGGGATTTGATCGGGTGAGCCAACACATGAAATCTAATACCCTGTAATTAGGAAATACTAAAATATGAAACTGACATTATTAACTTCATAGTAACATGATTCTATGCATACATACACGGCAACACATTCAAATAGAAGATGCACTGACACAAAATAAATTTGATGCAAATAATAATCTGAAAAGTATCCACATATACAGTAAACTACCATTTAACTACAGTCATTTTCAAAAAACAGAATGACAACATAACCCCAAATACACTAGAAGGTATTCAATGTGTGAAAGTATGGCACACTAAAGGTATGCCATAGTATAATACATTGGAAGGTATATCCTCCACATAACTTTTCTTGTTCGACTTACTGTACATTAGAATGATATTGCTTACAAGTTACAACATACACGAAAAGCCATTGAATAGCATGCTAGACAACAATCACATGTACAAGTACATTAATATTTCGCGAGTAGGTGCATTAATGAGACCTAAAATAATAAACATATTAAGGCAACTACATACATCAACTTAACAAAATAAGGATCTCCTAAACCACATATAAATGACACAATAAAAAATAATCCAGGCTCTATTAAAATGTAACTACTATGTAAAACTATGCACCAGAAAAAATCTTATGTGCCAAAACATAATGCAAAATGGTTACACCAATAAACACTGCATGCAAGTTGAATACATTACAAGTTGAACACTAACTACAATCCTACATCCA
>JAJOOS010029908.1:0-13892 GCA_029582725.1 Solanum chiquidenum
AATATATGTATATATACAATTTTCTCTCGCTTTATACAAACACAAACACACTTTATACACTTGCGTTTGTATAAAAAACGAGAGAGACTGGGAGAGAACGAGAGTGGCGAGCGAGATTCACTAGGAGAGAGGTGAAATAGCAACAGTTTGTTATGGAGTATAATTAAATCAAACTATATTTATAGCATTTAATTTAAATTAATAGTTTGCTATTATATACAATTTTTCCTAAATAATAAGGTAGCGGTCGATTAAATTTCCATAAACCCTCGTAGAACCCGCGAATGATAACGTTATTATTCACTACACAAACATTCAAGCAGTCAATTTCTTGAAATCTTTCGATGAGGTCTTACCGCAAAATCGTCCAGAGTTATCTATCACCGGAGAATTCAAATGATTTTCTTGGAGAGATTGCACCTGAATTTTAATATCAAGCGGCAAGAAGGGAACTTCTTTGACATTGTTCTTGGGTAGGTTTTCGCTTCCTTCTTTGTAATCTTTCTTTTTCTGGTTAGTAGGGAAAGTAGTAGCACCAAATTGTATAGTAGACAAAAGAATCAAATGATTTTCTTGGAGAGGTCGAATTCAAATGATTTTCTGGAACTATAGTTTTCTTGGAGAGATTGTTCTTTGGTAGGTTCTTGGAGGGTTTTAACCTCAAGGCGCTAGAAGAAAACTTCTTTGAAATTCGAATGATTTTCTTGGAGAGATTGTTCTTGCATAGGTTCTTGGAGAGTTTTAACATCAAGCGGCAATAAGAAACTTCTTTGACATTGTTCTAGGGTATGTTTTCGCTTCCTTTTCTGGTTAGTAGGGAAAGCAATAGCACCAAATTGTATAGTAGACATAAGAATCAAATGATTCCTTGGAGAGGTCGAATTCAAATGATTTTCTGGAACTATGGTTTTCTTGGAGACATTGTTCTTTGGTAGGTTCTTGGAGGGTTTTAACATCATGCCGCAAGAAGAAACTTCTTTGGCATTCAAATGATTTTCTTGGAGAGATTGTTCTTGCATAGGTTCTTGGAGAGTTTTAACATCAAGCGGCAAGAAGAAACTTCTTTGACATTGTTCTTGGGTAGGTTTTCGCTTCCTTTTCTGATTAGTAGGGAAAGTAGTAGCACCAAATTGTATAGTACAACATTAGAAACAAAGTTAGGAAAATCTCTGAGATGGTACAATTTTCACCTAATTGTATAGTATGAAGTCGAAATATGAAACCTGCAGAAATTGAACTCCAGTAGTATTGCTATTGTGAGAGTTCATGTTATTTAATTATTGCTTGTATTTGTTTATCTTATTTTTCGTGATCTTGTTGTTTTCCTTATTAACATTACGCTTAACACAGGTGTTTGCTGAACCAAAATGGCGTTATCTCTTATCACATTGGAGAATAGCACAGTTCTTGGACACTCGTTGTGAAGATGCTCAAGAACAACTTGGACAGGTCCAATTTTTTTTTTTGACATAGAAAATAAATAAATAAAAAATTGGTTTTGAGATTGCTTTATTACATTTGAGAATTGCACAATCCTTCAGTCAGTCCTTCTAAGGATGCTTAAGAATAAAATTGGTACGGCCAAAGAAAGTTTGATGTGGTTTACCTTGCTATCATTGTTTTAAAGTTTTTTGGGTTAAACTGTAAATTGCCATAACCAACTTGATAGCACCTATTCCATAGCCACCTTCTAGGAAGGGTGCAAAGGAGAATTATGCCTCCAACTGAAACAAAGAAAAACAATCTGGTACAAGTATCTTGTTTATCAGCCTATGCTATGACATTTGCTAGTTTTCCTAGAACCTTTGAGTAAATCTAATCTCTCAATCACTTCTTTCTTTATTTGTACTATAGCTGCATCTGTATAAACAACTGTTCCTCTAAAAATCTGCCAATTCCTTGCTGTCCAGGCATAATAGATTACTGTTCCCCTGATAGCTGCAATCATTTCCTTTTGGAACTGCTTCCAATTCCCCCCTCTTCTGAACTTCACCCTTAGGACTAGTTAATCCTAACCAGTGTTGGATACCATCTCACTGGTCCTATTTAGGTACACTCTGCAAATAGGTGTAGAGGAGTCTCCAGTGCGTGCAGTCCAGATGAGTTCTGAAATCTTGAGCCTTCTCTGCTGCCCCAACATAGCATCATAGCTCTCAGTAATGGAACAACGGCCATAATGAGTTAACTTACATCTCCCTTGTGTGTACCGTCCCTTCGTCATCTCCTTCAAAGCATTAATCTTCTTCCTGTACCAACTACAATCTTGAGGTGGTTGGGGAATCCATATATTGGTATATGTCCACATATACACACCATGCACCCACATCACCCATAAAAAAGTCCTTCTCTGACAATTGCCAAAGTAAATTTCCTAACAGAAGTAACATTCCAGCTTCTACGGTTTCTAATATTGAACCCCCAAACTTCTTTGGACGGCAGACCTTGTCCCATGCCACAAAGTGACATTTTTCACCTCTCCTCTGTACTACCCGAGAGGTCCCTGCATTTCATGTCTACTACAAGATACTCTGGGGGCAAGATGAAAACAGACCCCCAAAAGCTACAAATAGGAACAGAACTGCTTGAATCACCTGTAGTCTGCTAGCATATGATAATTGTTTTGAATACACAGTATTCCTACTAGTGATCTTATCAACCAACTGCTGACATTCCCAGTTTGTTCCATTTTTCAGCTGAAAGAGGCCAACCAAGATACCTAATAGGAAAGATGCCTTGAGTGAATCCAGTTAAAGCTAGCAATTGTTCTTTGGTAAGTTCATCAACACCAGCCAGAAAAATGCTACACTTCTCCATATTTGCAACCAAACCTGTAACATCACTAAAATGTGTCAGAGCCTCCATAACTCTAGTAATATAATTAGTGTGTTTGGGTTTTAAAGTGGGTGGATTTAATTTTCAAATTATGTAATATATTTGGCCAATCGCACTCAAGGGTGTGGCCTAGTGGTCAATGAAGTGGTTGAGAACCCTGAGGTGTCACGATCAAAACTCAGTGGAGACAAAAAACACTAGGTGATTCTTCCCATCTGGCTTAGCCTTGGTGGATAGATACCTGGCACCTGTTGCTGGTGGGAGGTGGCAGTATCCCGTGGAATTAGTCGAGGTGCGAGAAAGCTGGCACGAACATAAAAAAATACATATGTTGCCAATCATAATAAGTCATGTGGCTATTTTAAATTGCAAAAACTCATCCGATTTAGAGTGTTAGTTTGAGGGGTATTTTTAGACCCCAAGGTGGATGGAGGGTTTTAGTGAGCCATTTTTCATACGTTGAGGGTATTTTTAGCCCTTTTCCAAAAAAAAAAAAAAAAAAGACCGAAACAAAACTTGTTTCATTCTTTTTTGTTTTCCTTTGATGAATGGCGTGTCTCCATTTGCAAGCTACTCCTCAGGTCAAATATCTAGAGCACGTCAAATAAGCACTTATTGTTCCACACATCTTCATAAAGAAATTTGATTAATGGTTAAATGAAGGATCATTTCCTTATTAATGATGAACATATCTTAGAACTATTCCTAATAAATAGGGTTCTTAACGATGACTTCAAAATTAATGCTTAGTAGTTTTCCTGGGGTGGGGGCAAAGGAAGAAAAGGCAGTTACGGCATGGCGTTCCTGTTATTTAAAGGCCCTTCTTCCCCGGATATGATCAATCTGGAGAAGACATGGATTTCAATAGTTCATTCATGGAACTCCCAAAATCCTCATCAGCACTATCTTCGGAAATGCAAAGACCGATTCATATGGATAGCTCCATGCCAAGTGACAAGAAAATTCAGCAGGTAATCAATACAATGAAGTCTTTCATGAGAAACTTTTCACATATAGCTACCATTTTCATATAAGCTGAGATTTGGCCCTTTGGTTTTCTTGCATATCTAGGATGAAGATGAAAGAGACCCAAGGTTTATGCAATTGCTAAAAGGAAACCTCTTCTCTTTCTGGAAGCGACAAAAGGAAGAAATTCTACGTTCAGGTCTTTTTTGGCTCCTCACCAGTCACCAATGTTTACCTACAGAGACCACTGATATATGTCATTCATGCGTAATCTAAGGATATCTTGAGCTCTTGGGCCATTTTAAGACCATCCGAGTCCCTCACATATGTTAATTTTGTTAGAAGTATCTCCAATCATTGCATAAATGTCATATATGAAATTTTTTCAATAATACATATGCTGCACATTTTTTATTTAGAGGCATTCTCTCTCTTATTGCAACCTTTCTGGGGAATTTCACTGTTAGAATAATGCCGATTCCACTGGTCATGACACACTCATAAGTCATGTGCAGGTCATGTCTTTAGAACCAGTACTAGAAATCATAAAAATCAGTGAAACAAATTGCAAGTGAAAGATCATTTTTACTTTTTTAGAAATAGTGGGGTTTGTGTACTTTGCTGCTGTTTTTTCGTGTTGATTTTACCTTCATGCAGCCGCTTCATTTTATCTGTAGATCCAAAGAGAAAACACGACCTGCCCATCTCAAGAACCAGACGGGCTATGAAGTCAAATGATCAAGTAAAGGTATGTCCATGGCTTTGGCTTATTCCATTGACATTAACCACGGTCATATCTTTTAATTTATCTAATTTCTCCATTTGCTGTTGAATGGAACTTGAAATGTTTGAACTACTTCTAACTTTTGTTTCATCTGCTGTTTCTATCTGGGAAGTGACTACCTAATTTTTTTCTTACTTTTAATGGGAATGAGTAAATTCAGATGTTTAGCGCACATTCTACGGTTTTGTTTTCGAAAGCAATTGAGATGTTTATCATGGAGCTCACCCTTTGTGCATGGATGCAAGCTGATCAAGGCAAATGTCGAACTCTGAAGCGTTATGACTTTGCTAGGGCCATAAGGGATGAAGAGCTTTTCGATTTCCTCTCTGACATCGTTCCACTCCAGACCTATAAGGTTGGTTTATATATTAGTATACCTCTTTTGTATCCTGCAATACATATTTTGAACCATGTATCTGAATCCCGACATGAATTTTGGAGCGTTTGTTAGTTTTCTTAAAGTTTAAAGTTCTAAAATACGACTAGCTACAGTGCCAATTTCAGGTGCAAAAGGAGGAAAATGATGGCCAAGGAAATGACTCTAACCCATCTTATCAGGTGGCTCAATATAATAACATTTCAGTGAGTGCTGTTTGTCTAGGCAAATTTGTTGCTGTTGGTTATCCTGAAAAAACTATTAGGTGATTTAAGCTTCAGAAAGTTGTATTCGTACTTCCTGCAAAATACTTCCTCTATATCTTATATGACACGTTACTGCTGAGAGAGTCAAAACTGATGTTTTTACTGTCTACCTATTTTGAATCCTAACTAGTGTAATTTAAATTTGGCTAAATGCCCTAAATAGCCCCTTAAACTTGGCACGTTTTGTAAAATAAACACTCAAACTTAGCCAGTGACCAGAAATGCTTGAACTTGGCAGAAGTGTCTTATAGACACAAATGTATAACATGGTAGCACCACCACTCCCACTCATAGCTTCTTCTAGATTCCTCCAACTCTTCCAACAAAGAGAAGAATACAACACAATAATGATTCTCCTTTTCACGTATCAATTTTCTTGCGAAGGTGATGACAGAACTTTTATCCAATTTTTTTGCAATTGGGTTTGCATTGGAAAAATTACTCTGCCGGCAAATGACTTGTTTAATTAAAAGTTCAAATTCAGGGGAAAAATAAATCAGGAATACAGCTAAGAAGACTCCACAATTATGAAATGAAGGATGTCTCGGTATGAGAAATGAGCGGACAATCTGGGTATGGGGAAATGGAGGGGATGATCTTGGGGTGCAGGGTTGCATTTCTTTACTCGTATTGTATTTATTTTATTTTTGAGATATACTTGTGTTTTTAGTCTATTTAACACAGTAGAAGCACACACTTGCTCTTATATGCACACACTTTTGCCTAGTTCAAGTGTCTATTTTGTCACGGACTAAGTTTGAGTAGCTATCTTACAAAACATATTAAGTTATTTAGCCTTAAAATTTTATGTAGTACCTTTTTGTAGTCTCAAAATATATAAATTTTATTTTGATCTAAATAAAGAGTCGGTGTTCAACTTCACAGAGATAATTACATATTTTAATCCATGAGTTGAATCCTGCTAGAATTTTGGAATGTTTTGAAGGCATAGAAAATAGTGTGTAGGATGTTAAACTAAACTGCATTTTGTTGTTATGTTTTTGGTGTAATCAATTATATTCCAATGACACTGTTTCTATAGTTGATGTTTTAGACTCAATATAGAAATAGAGTAGGAGTGTCTAGAGTGCATTTGTATATAAGGTTTGAGCACAACCCATGTACTTTTGTGATATAATACAACGTTACCATTTTCGGAAAAAAAAAAACACTAGCTACAGTGCCATATCAGGTGCAAGAGGCAAATGATGGCCAAGGAAATGAATCTCACCCAGCTTATAAAGTGCTTCAACCGAATAGCATTCCAGCGAGTGCTGTTTATCCTGGCTATTTTGTTGGTGTTGTTTATGCTAAAAATAATATTAGGTGATTTAAGCTTCTTAAAGTCGTACTTGTGCTTCCCGAAACTATACTTCCTTGATATATTTTTATTTATATGACATTGTGACTATTTAGAGTCAAACTGATCTGTTCTTGTCTACCTATTTTGAATCCTAAAGTATTGTTATCTTAATTTTATGGAGTAGTACGTTTTTTCTATTCTTTAAATATACAAAATTGTATTTCGATCTAACTGAGGAGTCAATGTTCAACTTTACATTGGATAATTACATATTTTGATCCATGTATTTGAATCCTGCCATGAATTTTGAAACATTTATTAAATCTTACAGTTTATACTACTAAAAATAACACTAGCTGCAGTATGAATTTCAGGTAGAAGAGGACGCGAATGTTGGCCAAGGAAATGAATTTCACCCAGCCTATCAAATGTTTCGGCCTAATAGCATTCCAGTAAGTGAAACTACCTTGTAAACCTTAATTCGAATTAATAATAACAAAATTTTTAGGCGAATTTGGTGGTTTTCTTTTCTTCATTCCCCGAAAAATAAGTTGAACACTTGCTGAGAACCAACACAACCTAATTTTTTGATGTTATTTATTATGTAGGCTTCTTTCAGTGAACCTGAGTTCAACATTGATGAATTTTTAATGGAAGAGGCAAATGATGTGCAAGGAAATAAATTTCACCTGCCTAATCAAATGGTTCAGCCTCATAACATTCCAATGAGTGATTGTGACTTTCAACACTGCATGTTTAAAATACCTTGCAAACTTTGTTCTAAATCCAAATCACACTAGCATATTGTTTATCCTGGGTAATTTGTAGTGTTGTTTATTCTAAAAACCAATGCGGTACAGCATCTGCTCTTATCAATATAACATCTGATATGTGGGCCATTGGTCCACATGATATTAACATTTTTTTCAGGGGGAAGACTCGCTAAGGTAGCTTGCTGCTACCTGGGCCTTCACACACTGCCTAGGCGTTGCACTACAAGTCAGGCTTGGTGCCCCCCTCCCCCCCCCCTTTCTCCACACACACACAAGCGCGCACACACATATGTCTATATATATAAAGAGAAATTTAAACTTCAATAAGTCGTACTTGTGATGATATCTCCAAAAATCTTTCCTTTCTCCATTACTCTCCATCCTTCTTTACTTTTTTCTGTCCTAGAAACACATTATTCATCATTTTGGTACCTGCCATCATTACTACCTAAGAGAGTCAAAACCATCTATTGCTGTCTACCCCTTTTGTGTCCTGAAATATTGTAGTTTAAGTTTTATAGGGTAGTAACTTTTAAATAGTCTCTCGCAAGTTACAATATGTAAATTTTGTTTCAATTTAATTGAGAAGTCAATGTTCAACTTCACACATGTAATACATATTTTGATCCTTGTATTTGAATCCTGTCATGAATTTGGAACGTCTACTATAAATATCTTGTAGTTTAAAGTACTAAAATAGCACTGGCTGCAGCAGCTGTACCAATTTCAGGTGCGAAGGGAAGAAAATGATTGCCAAGGCAATAAATTTGACCCAGCTTCTAATGTTCAAGCTAATAACATTTCGGTGAGTTATAATGACTTTCAGAACTACATGTGCAAACTCCTAACCTTCATCACAGTTGACAGTAGTGTGCTGTTTATCTAGGCTAATTTTTTGGTGTTGTTCATCTTAAAAAAAGAACTAGGTAATTTGAACTTC
This sequence comes from Solanum chiquidenum, assembly GCA_029582725.1. NCBI lineage: Eukaryota > Viridiplantae > Streptophyta > Magnoliopsida > Solanales > Solanaceae > Solanum > Solanum chiquidenum. The sequence goes on from JAJOOS010029908.1 coordinate 8,241, forward strand.
ATAAAGCTGTACTTGTACTTCCTGCAAAATGCTTCCTCTATATATTTTGTATGATTCGATTACTACTCAGAGTGTTGATCTGATTTTTTCCTCTATACCTATTTTGAATCCTAAACTGTTGTAATTTTAATTTGATGGAGTACGAGCTTTTTTGTAGTCTCAAAATATGTACATTTTGTTTCAATCTAAATGAATAGTCGATGTTCAACTTCACACAGATAATTACATATTTTAATCCATGTATTTGAATCCTGACATGAATTTTGGAACTTTTGCTAGTTATGTTATGGTTTAAAGTACTAATATAGCACTAGCTACAGTGCTAATTTCAGGTGCAGGCGGAGGCCAAAGATGGCCAAGGAAATGAATTTCACCCAACTTATCAAATGGGTCATCCTAATAACATTCATGTGAGTGCTGTTTATCCAGGCTAATTTGTTGGTGAAAAAACTATGTGGTGATTTAAACTTCATTAAGTCGTAGCTGTGCTTCCTGCAAAATTACTTCCTCTATGTATTTTATGACATTTAGAGAGTCAACACAATCTTTTCCTGTCTACCTATTTCGAATCCTAAAATATTGTTATCTTAATTTTATGGAGTAGTTGCCTTTTTTCTAGTCTTAAAATGTATAAATTTTATTTCGATCTAAATGAGGTGTCAATGCTCAACTTCACATGGATAATTACATATTTTTGTCCATGTATTTGAATCCTGCCATGAATTTGGGAACATTTCTTAATTATCTTTACAGTTTAAAGTACTAAAATAGCAGTACCAAATTCAGGTAGAAGAGGAGGCAAATGGTGGCAAAGGAAATGAATTTCACCCGGCTTGCCAAATGTTCAGCCTAATAACATTCCAGTAAGTGAGACTACCTTGTAAACCTTCATTTGAATTAACAGTAACGAACTGTCGAGGCTAATTTGGTGGTTTGTTTATCTTCATCCCCCCCGCCCCCCAAAAAAAAATAAAAAAAAAATATGTTAACAACACTTGCTGAGAACTAACACAACAAAGTTTTCTTTCAATAATGAAAAAATCATAATGCAAGACTCATTTGTAGTCCCACCAAATTCATCGCTAAGATGTATGAACTTGAAGTCCGCCCTTTTCTCTTCAACAGGAACACACCTAAAAATGGATTTACTTGATTCAAACTTACCTTGCTATCACTTAAAGCACATAAATTTAGAAAGAAGCATGATCAAAAGCAACAATAGAAAAACTTAGAAAGATTGATGAAGACAATACCTATTTGGCTAATGGAGGTATCTCTTCAGACAAGACGGTTGTAGCACGTATTATAAGATTCTAAATTTATTATTACCAAAATGGGCTAAGGGTATTTTCGTAATTTTAACTTTCAAGCTAGGGTTGGTATATATATATATATCTTTTCCAGTAGGGTTAGCATAGTTACCTAGATAGACTGTTGGCTAGAATATAACAATTGCACCCAGCCGCACGAAGCTGCCGCATTTTACCCCAAATGTAAACTTTTGAACTGATTTGCAGGTTGATTTCATGGTGGATCAAAACAACAATGAAGAAGAAGATTACGCAGTTATAAACTGCAATTTGCCCAAAGATGTAGTAGAGCGGATACCCGTATCAAATTTGTCACCTAGAGATTTAGGGTCTGTTTGGAAAGCCACGTGGTAATTGAAATTGGTGTAATTACTAGGATAGTAATTACCAGCCTAGTAATTACACTGACATGTTTGATTGTCACAGTGTAATTACACATATTGTATTTGGATGCACAATTGCAATCATAAAATTATATTAAATTTTAAAAATAAAAATTAATTATTTAAAATCTATACTAGACAAATAAGAAACTTTATAAATGATATTAAATTAAATATTTAAGATATATATTCTTTTTTAAAAATATATTAATTAACTAACATATGTTCTTAACTAATATTATGAAAAAAATATTGATTTATATTTTTTCAAATTAATATATTTCAATTGAATTGATTATAAAAACTAAAAGTATGAAGTTTTTATGAACATCGTGAAATGCATGTTTGATAAAAAGATTAATATATAAATAAAATGTCATAAATTATTAAATGTTCGACAAAAAGATAATCTATCAAGTCTAATTAAAAAATGACTTGCAATATGAATTCAATTTTACTAAAACAAATGAAACTGAAAATATAACATAAGTTATAAATTCAAAACAAAAAATTTAACATAATACTCTTATAACAAATTTCAACATAGCTTACATAAATATGATTTATTTTATTTTTAAAAAAAACCGTAAGTCTATAACCTTACTTAACAATAAATTCTATTTTAATTTAAAAATTAGAATACTAATAAAATTATGCTAACGAGAAAATAAACATGGCATAAAGAAATAGATAATACGAAAAAATTACATAGAATCACGTAAGTAAGGTTGAAAACGAGAAGAAAATGAAATATAATAATAAAAAATAGAACTTAAAATAATAGAAGTAAAAAAAATTAAAAACAAAAATCGAATTAAAAAAAAATTAAAAGTAATCAACTGGTAATTACATCAGCAATTCACAGCCTCTGCATGTGAATTGTAGAGTGTAATTACCCCTGCCAATTACACAAATTATTTGCTGACCAAGTAATTACCTGTCCAACCAAACAAAACAGACAGTGTAATTACACTCAGTTACACCAAATCTAATTACCATGATCTCCTTCCAAACAGGCCCTTAGACTAATGACTTTTTAAGTGAATTTTTTTAAGTTGAACGACTTTTGAGGAGCTATTAAAAGTTTAGTGACAATCAAAAATATTACTCTTCTTCTATTATGATGCATTTTGTTTCCAATAATAACACTAACGTATTTCAATATATTGTGGGGATAATTAATGTGGAGATTTATAATATCAAATTATTCAATTTAAAAAAATAATATAATAAATTATTATTCTTAAGAAATATCAAATTAATATTAAACAAATAAAAATGTAATTTCTTATGAAATTGTTTGTCCGATAAAGTGAAAAGGAACCAGTGAGAGCCAGAGAACTGAGCGTCGGAGCCCACAATAAATACTTTTGACTAACTTTATTTGCACGTTTTACATGTGTATACTCCCACTCTTTAAGAAATTATTAGTCAAATCGTTTCAAATTTACGCGACACATTTGAATTTTGAGACTTAAATAACTCTATTTTTATTATAACTTTTTTATATATTTTTTAAATATTTTGAAATGTAAATTATTGTGACTTATAGTACTTTTTACGTAGTTTAAAAATATATAAATTTTATTTCGATTTTTTTTTGAAGATTTCTTGCGCAAATTTTCGATCAAACTTAAACCGTTTGACTCAAAATAAAATAAAATGCATTACATGATTTGGGATAAAGAGAGTAGAATAAATTGTTATTTATCTTTTAGCTTTTTCAAAAAATATCTTATATATGTATCTTATTATTCATTAATTTCAAAATTAAGAATAGAGAAATTAATTTTTTTGGAATTTTATAATGCTTATATTCTTAAAAAGAATTTAAGGGTAAAATGAGATTTTTTAGTTTTATTTTAATTTTATAAATTGAATAATAATTCCTTCGAGTAATCTCTACGTTGTTCATTGTTGGTCTACGGTTATAAGATGTGTTATCGGTATAACATAGATGTCAATATATAATATTGGAAAAAATGTCTGAAATATATTTGAACTTAAACCAAAATTGTTATAATGATATCGAATTTTGAAAATGACCTTTTACCCCATGCACTATTTAATAGTGTATTTTAAAGGTATATATGTGTCCACATGGACATCATAAATATTGTATCATTATAAAAAGTAACGTGTCCATGTGGGCACATATATACCATTAAAATATATTATTAAATAGTGTAGGGGTAAATGGTCCTCCATAATGTTTGATATCGTAACAACAATTTCGATCAAAGTTAAAATATTTTTCAGACTCTTTTTCCTTTAATATTAGTATCAATTTTGTGAAAAGAATAAAAATGTGTTTGTGTGAGAAATGACCCTCCCAAATTTTTGAAAATTCAAGTTTCCTCCCAAAACCACTTCTACTTTTTTTGGCCAAACCGTCTATAATGCAACAAAAATGCTTATCAGAAAACTATTTCCATTTGTAGAATACAACAAAAACTTTACTAAAAAACTACTAGTAATTATTTTCTTTAATATTAATTTCCCTGAAAAGTATATTAAAATAAACTAAATTATGTCGACATGATGATATCTCCTTTTCCTTCAAAAATCTTTCCTGCCATCATTTTGCTTGTTGGAGACCCCCAGTCCGTGACTTGTCCTTTTGATTCTTTTGAAACCTAAATTACTCTCTCTAAATATAAATATAAAAATATTCGACTAGTACTAAATATAGGGTGTGTTTCGTACGAAGGAAAATATTTTCTTGAAAAATAAGTGAAATTTTAACTTATTTTTTCATGTTTGATTGGTTAATGAAAAATATTTTCAGAAAATATATTTTATTTTTGGATTGAGACTAGAAAATACACTTTAGAAAAATATTTTTTGACCCGGTGGTGAAAAAATGAAATTTTAAAAATGTGAATTATTTTTCAAAAATAATAATTTTTCTAAAAAAAAAATTGACAGGGGTGGTGGTTGGGGAATGGCTAGGGTAGGGGTAGGGGTGGCGTAAAAATCAAAATATTTTTCAAAAATAATTTTTTTAAATATTTTTTGACGGGGTGACGGGAGTGGCGTAAAAAATGATTTTTTTAAGAAATAATTTTCAAAATTTTGTTAATTTTTTCTTTGACGGAGGATGGCCTGGGTGGAGCGTGGGGGAGTAAATAGTGACTTCTTAAAAAATTGAAATATTTAACCTTTTTTTTTTGTGTGTGTGTGGGGGGGAGGGGTAGGGGTGGTAGGTGTTGAGTGAGGTGAAACAAATCTTAAAATTTGAAATATTTTTCAAAAATATTTTTTTATTTTTTTTATTTGAGGGTAGGGGTAAAAAAATATTTAAAATTTTAAAAATAAGAAAATTACAAAAAGTTAATTTCTTGTTTTGGATGGGAAGGGTCGGATACGGGGTAAGGTAAGAAAAAAATATTGAAGGATGAAATAGAGTTTTATAAAATGTTTTCCTTAATTTTTAAAGAAAAGTCATTTTCCTCAAATTTGACATTTAAGCCAACCAAACATTATAAAATTGGATTTCCTTTATACCAAACACATCCATAATGTATTATAATAATATTAGAATATACTAACGGGACCCACAAGATATTATATATCCATAACAAAAACGTGCCAATGAAATAAATTTTACATTTTTAACAACTATAGCTACCTCATACAACTTCTCTTGGTTGTGTCTAATAGCTATAGGTGTAGGTGTGTCACACAATTTTTGTTAGTTGTATTTCATATCAAATAATATATTTTTTTCAATTAAATTTGTCCATAATAACTTTACACCTTAAAAGTATTCTTTTGATACGTTAAAAGTGATAATTTTATTATTAAAATAAGGGAAAAGGGTCAAAAATGCCCTTAAACTATGTGAAAGGAACAAAAATGCCCTCCGTTTATAGTTTGGCTCAAAAATGCCCTTACCGTCAATACTTTGGTTCAAAAATGCCCTTGCAGTCAATACTTTGGTCCAGAAATGCCCCTAT
>JAJOOS010029913.1:0-10641 GCA_029582725.1 Solanum chiquidenum
TTGGTTTATCGACTAAATTAGTTCAAATTATTACGAGTCAAATAAATTTTAATTAATCTAGTTTGTTAAAATTCTAATCACTTGTCTCTAATTCAAATGTAACAAGTTAGGTCCCTTTTTTCTTGAAAAATAAATAAAATAAATAATAAAATGTGTTATTTATTTAATTATTTTTTCAAAGTTAATCAAATATTGTAAATTATTATTTTAAATCATTTTTCCAAAGAATTAGTCAAAAAATATATTTTAGTCAAGTCGCAGGTCAACCGCATGTTAGCGGGCACTTCGAATGCTTAAACCCTTCTCGAAGTGTAAATTGAACACCGAACCCTCTTTGGTATTTTCAAATGATTTTTCTGTTAATATCTTTGAAATTTATAAGTTTTCTTAATTTCTTTAAAAAATTAAGTGGCGACTCTCTTCTAAGTATTTTTCTCAAATTGTGTTATACTTAGAACATTTCAAAATAGTGATTTTGCTAAAGTTTAGTAAAATTACGGCATAACAACATTCATCACACATTTTAATATAATGTATCAATTTCTTACCAAACAAACATCATATATTTTTAAATAGTTATAATATATATATATATATATATTGTATACATCATTCACGTTTTATACATATTGCAGATTTATCATAGTATTGCTATAAATGATAATAAATAAAAAGTATCGCTAAAATCAGTAATTATTTATTAAAAGGTACCAATCCAAATAATTTTCCCTACTACCCTTAAAACAAATTTTATCTTCACTTTGTTGTCGGATTTTCATGTCCCTTTTAGAAATCAAAGTTTCCATTGAGTCAATTCCCTAAATAGTCACCCAAGTTTAGGAAATTGTCTTGAAATATCATTTATGTTTTTAGGACCAAATTATCACTCAACTATCACTACTTTCCTCCAAATATATACTTGACACTTCAAAAGCCTCACTCTCTCCTAGTTGGCACGACATGTCATTACTCTTTTTTTTAATAATAAACTAGTTTGATTCATTAAACTCATTTAACTAAAATAATGATCTTATTATTTTCTAAAAAAGTATATATTAGTTTATTAAGAAGAAATTTTCAAGTTTAAGAATCTTTTATCATAATTATTTTTTTATTTTTTATGCTATGAAGAATAATATTCTAAAAACTTACTATAATGTCATCAATTTTGGATACTTATAAACACATATAAACACATATATTCAAAAAATATTGATACATAAATCAATCATGAATGTCAACTTACATCAATTAATCATATATTATAATGGATCAATAATATTAAAGCTCAATTAACTATTCAAAAATAATTAATTGGGTACTTTGAAATCCATACTTCCAATAAAATTTTTTGATAAGAAAATAGAAAGTGAATAATATTTATATTAGAAAATAAAATTTTGGTCTTTATTTATTAGTATATTAATCTCATATAATATGTATATTATTGAATTAAAATAAGTAATTCAATTAATTATTACTTGTATTTCATGAATTTGGGATGAGATAAGAATATATATTGATGTTTAATTGTATGGTAAGTTAAAATATAATATAATATAATATAATATAATATATTACAGGATGTCTGAAGACTGGCGGTAATCTGCGCGGTCAACTTCAATCTAATTTAGCATCCGAATTCAAGGAATAAATCCAAATAGAAATATATACAAATTTTTATATAGTTTGATGATTGTATGGAAGGATCTATCCTTTTATCCAAGCAAGGGGTCTATCAAGATTTAATACGTATTTTTATTGAGCCCATGTGTTTAGCAGTTCTAACCGGGTATAGGCGCCCTTTTTCAACTCCTTAACGGGCTTAGAACCACGGTTGGCCCTAGACGAAGTCACAAAAACAAAGCCAATAAAAATAGTATCGAATCTGACTGTATCACCATCTTGGAACCAAATCAAGAAATCATATATAAATTTATTTATATTTTGATAAAGTCTAGATCTTTCATAGTTAATATAAAAGAGAAGTTAGTTATCCGACATAGATATGAATCTTCTAGCCGGACATAGTCACAACTTAGATCGGAGAAATACTAAAAGAAAAATTCAGAAAAATATATTACCTTATAAAGATGGCCGACTGCAAGGCCTATGCGCAAACTATACAAATATTATTAAATTCCGACTAGTATCCGGTGAACTAAAAACTTTACAAGTTGAGAGAGATATACAATTGGAGAGAGAAAGTAGAGAGAGGGGTTCCTAAACTTCTATCTATTTAGTGGGTCCCATATGTTCCCTTAACAGTGTATCTACTGTAGAGACGACTTCACTGTTTGTCTTTTTCTTTTAATTTTCAGAGAAAATTTTCTTTTTTTCTCAAAGTATCTTATGATGTAGTCTTTTCTGATTCACTAGGTTGAGCCTCTTGAATATCATCTGTAACATCATCGCTTGTTTCACTTCTGATATAAGTGTTTGATTTTTCATATTGAGTAATATTGAGGAGCAGACTCCTCTTAACTTCTTCCAAATAACTATTGATCATTTCTTCTTTATCTCCATATTGAATGGATATTTTTCTGGCAATATGCCTGACCGAGCTATTAGCAATTATTCCTTTTTGAGGAGTAATAGAATATTCTTGGACCTTTTTTGCAATAAGATTCAGCAGTTCTTGTCCATATAATATTTTTGTTTTGGGATCTTTTTTCCTTAATTTGTCTCAAAAATTATTATAAAATATTCTGTATAAACAAGGAATTAGTTCCTCGGTGAATCCCACTTCTGGGGTCCATTTGTGAATCCAAGGGATAGAGAATTCGATGAAAAAATACATTTGGTCTATTTTTTCTATATAACAGATATGATCTCTATGATATACCTCATTTAGATCAGGTGAGACTTTAACCCATTCTTTATATAATTTAAGAAATGGATCAGGCAATATTTTGATAGTTTGGGTCGTGGTATGACCACCAATTCAAAAACCAATTAGGAATTGGTCCTGCAAATATCGTTGCATGTATTTTTATAAACCACGTGTGTTTATGTCTATCATTATTATAATAGATGACTTTATCAAAAGCCTGAATATAGTCCCACTAGGTGAAACTCATAGAGATTTTATTTAGGCTGATTTGCGTTTCTTTCATAGTGGAGATACCCAAATCTTCAGCATATATAATCTGTTTAATTATCATTTTAGAGAAGTTATAAACATTCTCACTGGTATTGTTGCCTGAAAAATGTTGAAATTCAACACTAGCAATGCTTATCAGTATAGTCTCATAATAAGATCGGGTTTTGTATGACTCACCCGAGAAATATAATCCATTGATTAGGTATCAGTGGAATATCTTCCAGGGTTCTTCTTTTCTCTAATTTCAGAGTTTTCTAAAAGAAATATCTTTTTTTTTATATATCTTTTCATAAGATTTGATATCATCATTATCTTCTTTAGCTATTGATGTAAAAATATCACTTTGCTTTTGAGACAAACATGTCTGTAATTGTGCGTATAACGGACTTATTTATGGAATATCTTCCAAATGTACTGAAGATGAAGCCTCACTTTGAGAGACTTTTGAGTTTATCAAACTCCTTCTTCCCATTTGTCTAACTGGGGAGTTAAAAGAGGATCCGTAGGACGATCCCGGTGATGATCTTCCCCTTGTATTATTACTCCTACCTCTGCCATTGGTAATCCAAGGAGGGTCCATCCTACAAACATAACACTTTGCTTTATTCGGATATATCATAATAATCACTGTAATAATTATCATTATCGATATCAATACTTTCTTCATAATCATGTATAGAGAAATCTTCTCTAATAATATCATTAATAAATTTACATATTATAAATTCATGCAGGTCTTCATTAAGAGGAATTACCTTTAAAATAGTAATTAATGTTTTTTCATTAATAAAATTTATATAAAAACTCATTATGAATTTAAATATTCTCGAGACAAAAAATTCGGAAGAGAGTTATCACTTCCATTTTTATATTGAATCTCGAATAAAAAGGAGCTAACGGGGCATGCCACCTAGCAAATATCAGTTTTGAAGCATCATATTTAAAATCTTTGTTAAACATGTATTTGACAGATTGATCATCAATTTTTATCAAAAACTTTTGATTATATAAATCATCTTGAAATTTTAAAACACATTTGACTATTGTTAGCATCTCATGAGCCACAATAACATACTTTTTCTGGGCTTCAGTCTATTTTTCTGAGTGAAATCTAATCAAATATTCACTTTTATGATTAAGATTATTTTGTTTCAATATTCCCCACTAACCAATATTAGAAGCATCAGTTTCAATAATCTTTTGCCATACATGATTAACAAGAGTTAAACAAGGAACAGATTTAACACGTCCTTAATATTTTTAACAAGACTAGTGTGACTTCCAGTCCAAGGTTGTTTATAATCCTTTTTTAGTCTATCATATAAAGGGGCTAAATTACGAGAAAGATTTTTATAGAATGGGGATACATAGTTTAAACTTACCAAAAATCTTTGTAACTGAGTCCTGTCAGTAATAACATCCAGAAATTTTGATGAAAAATCAATAGATCGTTGAATCGGAGTAATCTTATCCTGACAGATATTATGTCCTAAAAATCTAACTTCTGTTGAAACAAACTCATTTTTGATTTGGAAATAACTAAACTATTTTGTATAACAATTTTCTTAAAGATATCAAGATGCTTGATGTGTGTTTCAAATGTTTTAGAGAATACTAATATATCATCAATTTAAAGAATTATAAAATCCAAATAAGGATTAAAAATATCATTCATTATTTTCTGAAATTCAGAAGGAGCATTTTTTAATCCAAAAGGTATGACATTTCATTCATATTGTCCAAATGGAACATTAAAAGCAGTTCTATAAGTATGTTCTTTAAATATCTGAATTTTCCAATATCCCAATTTTAAATCAAATTTGGAAAATATATTAGCATCATATAATCTTGAAAGTAAATATCTTTTATTGAGGATAGGATATCTTATCCATTTTAAGAATTTATTTAAAGTTTTATAATTTATAACTAATTTAGGAACACCACGTTTCTTTTCAGCAGCATTACTAACATAAAATGCAGTACAAGACCAATGTGATTTTGAAGGTTTTATTAAACCATTTTGTAAAAAATTATCAATTTCTTTTTTGCAGAATTCTATCAATTCGGTGTTCATCTGACAAGGACGAGATTTAGTAGGAATATCATTCTCAGAAAATTCATCTTCATATGGAAGAGTAACAATATGCTTTTTTCGATTCCAAAAAGCACTAGGATGATCGGCACAAATATCAATAGCAATTTATTCAGAAATTAATTTCATTTTTTCGTATACTTTGGTGGATTTCAAAGTATCAAATATATTTATACTAAATAATTCTAGTTGCAAAGAATCAACATGCCTTTGTTTCATATTAATCAAATCATTAATATACCGAGAATTAGGGTCAGTGATAAAAGTATAATTTATATTTCTAGTTTCATAAGTAGCAGTAAATCCTTTAGCATTTATGCTAGTAAATAGATAAATAACATTTATAAAGGGGGTTTTAAGTATAATTGGAGGGTATAACTGATTTTTAACCAGGAAAAAGAAATGTGAAATGCAAACTTTATTTTGGCAAATACGTGCATTAGGTAATTTATACTCTATATCTAAAGCATGTCCAGAAGCAGATTTAACCATATGAGTTGTTTTTTCAAAATATTTAGTAGGTACAAGACCTTCTTGAATACAACTAACATCGGCTCCACTATCAATCATAGCAATATCAGTTATTGAAAACTATTATCAATAAATATGGTGCATTTAATATACCATTTATGAGCAGTAACTATTTGCATCATTCCAAAAAAACATACCTTGTCTAGGATCAAGATTAATAGGTTTTGCAAGAGTATTTTCTTAAACAATATTTTTACCTTTGTTATTAACAATTTCTATCTGAGTAAGTCTATGATCACAAATCATTTGATTTTGTTTAAGAGATTTAATCTCATTTTTTAAATTTTAAATTTTATTTTTCAAATCATCAAAGGAAGAATCTCTTGTAGGAGTAGTCTGTTTATTAAGTCTATTATTAATTTCAGACAATGAATAAGGTGCAACATATTCAAATTCAAAATCATTCTTTTATTTTTCTGAATTTTTCTAAGAACTTGAACTAGCATTATTATTTGCAGCTAAATGAATATTTTTTTCTCGAAGATCATTATCAGTAACTTCTTTTAGAAGTTCTATCACATTATCAGAAGTAATAATATTTATATTTAGATCTTGAAATTGAGATTGCAATTTATAAAATTCATCATTTTCACAAGAACATATTTCACCATGACAAGAATTGCAAATATTCATTTTATGATGTTGATTACTATCAGAAATATCAAGCAAATCAACTTCTTCTTCAGAACCTGAATCATAATCAGACTCAGAATCAGAAGTATATAACAAACAATAAATCTTATCATGAACTCCTTCATCAAGTTCTAAGTATTTCAACTTTTCAAGCTTACAATTTGATGCTATGTGACCGAAATTCTCACATCTATAGCTCTTGATTTTAGCGAGATCACGCTTAGACCTATTTTTGATAAACCTATTAGACTTACGAAAAGCTTTTCTAGCGTCGCACTCTTCCTTAGATCTATATCTAGACCTCTTTTTCTTATAAGGTTTATCAGGGCTGGAGTATTTAGAATCCCTATAATTCTTTTTCTTACTATAAGCAGAAGAATCAGGTAAATCGAACTGGGTACAAAAGTCTCCTAACTGAGATCTTTCTTTAAGCTTATCCATCTTAAGTTGTCTAGATAATTTTAATTCATTGCACAAATTTAATCTTTCTTGAGTGCAAACTCCTATCAGCTTACCATAAGTATAATCCTTATATGGAATTTCACCATGATTAGTTCTCAGAGTTTTTCTAACTCTTTCGACAAATAAAGGGGGAAGACCATCTATAAACTTAGCTTTCCAATGCTCATAATTATTTTCGGGCAATTTCATCACCCTACTCATGTAAGTATCTTTATACCATCTAAATTCACCTAAGGTTCTACAGCGTAGACCATTTAATAAGGTACGAACAGTCTCATACTGATTGGTAAATCTACCATTAAAGTGTTCTAAAATGGTTAAGACTAAAGTATAAACAACGTCTTCTCTATTTTTTACTAGAGCCATGCCTAAGTTATCAACACCTTCATTATCAACAATAACATTTATCACTGTTGCTTTTTGCTCAAATACCCATATAATTATCCCGCCAACCTCTGAGTTGGCCAGTAAAACTTGCAATAATCATTTTGCAAATATTTCTATCTGTGTTTTTAACACTTTTACAAATAGTTGCATACATAAGCATTATATGAACAAGAATGTCTCAGTCAAACCATTAAGATTCCACTCGTAAATTTCAGACCCACTATAAGAGCTATTAGTCTGATTCCAGTCTCGTTCCTCTATTAACACATCTTGAGGAGTTGGTCTGGATTAATAATAGGTATGCATGCTTGGTTTATGGGAATATTTAGTATTACTATTATTTTTAGGATAACCACGAAGTTTATTAAATTCTAAAGAAACATGATTTTTAAAATCAAAAGTATTTTCCATTTCATCCGCAAAATTGTCTGATAAATCAGTAGACTTTGCGCTTAATCCTGTCAAATTTTTATCAAGAAGTTCTTCTAAATCATTTAATGATTTAAATTTAAAATCCTGAATCTCAGGGGGCCTTTGCACATGAGTAGAAACAATTTGAGCTTCTGAATTACTTTTAGAACTAGAAGCCATAGCAAAAGTCTTTATATAATTTTTTATTTGGATTACTAAAGCAGTTAATTCATCTAATTTTTTATCAAGAGAACTAATTTGTTCACCCAAAACTTTAACATAAAGACCCAAATAATTATTTGGAAAAATTCAATTATTTATTTCATTGATGATGACTGCTGCAACATCTTCTTCAACAAATTTTTGAAAGGCAGTAAAGGTGATACATGTATTATTTGGTAAAATAAAATATGACTGAGATGGATAGACAACCTTAATAATATTACCAGAACCATCTTTACAAGATCGTTCAAGAACGTTAATGTATAAATGTAAATAAGTGGTTATAAATCAAGGTACAAAATATATAATTTGATTATGTAGAGCACACATTTCATAAAATTCTTGAGAAATATTATTCAAATCACTAGCACTATAAGTATAAAAAAACCATGTTTTAAATTGGTTCCATTTATTACTCGAAGATTCTTTCTGAATGTACTTTCTTGCCAGTGAATCTGGACTAAAATCTATTTGGTGTACATTCATCATTAAGTTTTATTAGGATCAAAATCCATTTCGGATACAGAAGGAATATCCTTATCCGAAATATCAGAAGAATTATAATTAGCATGAACAATATTCGTTCGAGGATAAATTTTTATTTTATTAACAAGTCTATTATTTTGATCAACATATATAATAAGAAAAGAAATCGTAGAAGGATTAGGAAAATATGATGAATAACAGGCAATCTTCTATCAGAAAATGAATGTCTACTATATGAAACACTTTTATCATCAAACTGAATGAAAATCCTACCATCAGAATTTTGTGTAATATGAGAATACTCAGAATTAGTGACATCATTTGTTATCTGACTTGGGGATATAACAGAATCCACTGTCCAAGTTGTTAGAAAATTATTTTCTTCCCATTTTATAGGTCTTCTAGTAGTGACCATAGATTTACCAAAATTAGTTTCTACTAAAGTAGTCTGATCAGATGTATCATTTAACTTACATCTCGAGTTTAACGTAGATAGCAATTTAAAATAAATTCTCTATGATAAACATATTAATTTAAATTCAGGTGCATAATTATAACTATGTGTTTTAACATTAAATTTAAAGCATCAAGATTATTAACATCAATTAAAGATAATTACAAATTAGGCTGAGTATTAAAATATACAGGACCATATGCCACAATGGATTCAATCGAACCCATCAAAGATCGTCTAAAATTTAAATTTCTAGCATCACGTAGAGCAACTAAAAATGTCTTAGGTAACCCTTTAAGATTTAATGGTTTAAAAGCAATTTGAACCATGCCAATATGCAAGAAATTATGCTGATTTTTATATAAATCGATATCTTGTTTATTTAATAAACGAATAGTTTATTCAGATGAATTTAACTCCAAAGATTGCTCAGTAGTTTTTATTAATTGTTTATGAGATATTCTATCAAACCAACCATAATCATAAATAGTTTAATATCAACTTTAGGAATATTCCATTTGTTTAACAAATCAAGGTTCTGAGGTATATCTACCTCTTCCAATCTAGTACTTTTAGTAGTTACTTCTCCTAGATCCATGTTAAAAAAACATATCTATGTCGTATACTTCACATCAATACCATATTTACCATGAAAGTTCCTAGGCATTGATACCATTTTCATGATCTCTGAAGACTGGCGGTAATCCGAGCGGTCAACTTCAATCTAGTTTAGCATCTGAATTCAAGGAATAAATCCGAATCAAAATATATACAAATTTTTATATAGTTTGATGATTGTATGGAAGGATCTATCCTTTTACCCAAGCAAGGGGCATGTCAAGATTTAATACGTATTTTTATTGAGCCCATGTGTCTAGCAATTCTAACCGGGTATAGGCGCCCTTTTTCAAACTCCTTAACTGGCTTAGAACCACGGCTGGCTAGACGAAGTAACAAAGACAAAGCCAATAAAAATAGTATCGAATCTGACTGTACCACCATCTTGGAACCAAATCAAGAAACCATATTTAAATTTATTTATATTTTGATAAAGTCTAGATCTTTCACAGTTAATATAAAAGAGAAGTTAGTTATCCGACATAGATATGAATCTTCTAGCCAGACATAGTCACAGATGTAATATAATATAATATAATATAATATAATATAATATAAATAATAAATAAATTAAAAAAAAGTTAAATAATAATTTTCTCTTTCTTGCCAACTTTTTTGTCAACCTTACAAATTTATTTGAATGCTTTTATGAAAAAATTTCTTAAAATTTTCAAATAATTTTGAAAATTATCAAGTAATAATTGCACACAAGTTTTTTTCATTGAATTTTGTTTGGTAAAAAAATATAAAGGAATTAGTTTTTTTTTTTTAATAATCTTCATAAATTCTCGTAATTTATATATGTTTTGTAGAGACATAAGTTTGATAAATTAAATAGGTCTATTATTTTTTTAAATGATGATTTAACAACATGACATATCAACTAGAATAGAAAGAGACTTTTGAGATATTTAGTATTTATTTATTTTTTGGGTAAAAAATAGTAATCATATTATTCTCTTTCTATTTTTTTTTCAAGAAAAAAATACTGTAAGCATGAATTTCAAAATACACAATAATTTTATTGTAATAGTTAATTGACATTTAATATTATTGATTCATTATAAAGTTTATGATTAATTGATGTAAGTTAGCAATAATGAGTGATTTGTATATCAATATTTTTTTTGAATGTATATGTTTAATTGTTTATAAGTAATCAAAATTGATGATATTACGTTTTAAAAACCTATTCGTTTAATTATAATAAAAGATTCTTAAGTATGAAGATTTATTCCTAAT
>JAJOOS010029917.1:0-11146 GCA_029582725.1 Solanum chiquidenum
GGTCGAGACTTGGTCGATTTTTCTGACTGAGTTCTGGGGAGGGGCTGCAGTGGTAAACCACGGACCACCAGCACGGACCGTGGTCTGATCTACGGTCCGTGGATGGTGACCGTAAGTTGCACCTACAACTTCTCAAAATCTGCATTTTTTGTCTATATAGGATGCGGGGTGTTACAATTAGTGAATAATCGTCCATACACTTTTTCAACCTAGAAATGTGAAGCATTGGATGAACTGCTGCTAACTCTTGTGGTAGCTCCAACTCATAAGTTACATTACCATTCCTCTTGGATATTCGGTAAGGACCAATATATGAGGGACTTAATTTCCCCTTCTTACCAAATCTCATAATACCCTTCATGGGTGAAATCTTCAAGTAGACTCAATCATCTAATTCATACTCTAAGTCTCTTCTCCTAACATTAGTGTAGGAATTCTGACAACTCTTGTTGTTTTCAACCTGTCTTGAATAAGCTTAACTTTCTCCCTAGCTTGATGAACTAAGTCTGGTCCTATCAATCCAGCTTAACCAACCTCAAACCATCCAGTAGGAGTTTTGCATCTTCTCCCATAAAGAGCCTCATATGGAGCCATTTGGATGCTAGAATGATAACTATTGTTGTAAGCAAACTCAATAAGAGGTAGGTGTTCATCCAATTTCCTTTGAAATCAATCACACAAGTCCTCAACATATCTTCTAAAGTGTGAATAGTGCGCTCTGCTTGGCCATCAGGCTGAGGATGAAAAGAAGTACTCAAGTTCACCTTTGATCCCAAACCTTTCTGGAATGACTTCCAAAATTATGCAGTAAATTGTGCACCTCTATCTGAAATAATGAAAACTGGAACTCCATGAAGTCTTACTACCTCTTGAATGTATAACTTGGCATAGTCTTCTACTGAATGAGTAGTCTTTACCGGCAAAAAGTGGGTTGATTTTGTCATTCGATCCACAATCACCAAAATAGAATCATGTTGCCTGCGAGACTGTGGTAAGCCATTAATGAAATCCATATTAATCATCTCCCACTTCCATTTTGGAAGTTTGATATTCGAACCCATACTTTAACTTGTTGACAATCCCGGCATTTAGCAACGAACTCAGCAATACCTTTCTTCATACTATTCCACCAATATACTTCTCTAAAGTCACGATACATCTTTGTGGATCCCGGATGGATAGAATATCTGGAGCTATGAGCTTCCTCCATGATCCTCTCTTGGAGTTCATCTACCCTTGGTACACACAATCTACCTTGATACCTCAATACACCATCTCCCCCTTGTTCAAAAGCCATTACTTTTTATTTATGAACATTTGCCTTCAATTCAAGCAAAATAGGATTTTGGTCTTGTTTCTCTTTCACTTCTGACACTAATGATTATTCAGCCCCATTCATCACCACTACTCCTACTTCGGTGGAATCCATTAGTCGGATCCCTAATCTTGCCAGTTTGTGCACATCTTTTTCTAACTCTCGCTTTTGTTCTTCAACATGGGCGGTACTACCCATAGACAACCTGCTTAATGCATCAGTAACCACATTAGCCTTACATGGGTGATATAGAATACTTATGTCATAATCTTTGAGTAACTCTACCCACCTTATCTGTCTGAGATTAAGCTCTTTCTGACTAAACGCATACTGGAGACTCTTGTGATCGGTAAAAACATCAACATAAATACCATAAAGATAATGATGCCATATTTTCAAAGAAAATACTACGGAAGCCAACTCTAGATCATGGGTTGGGTAATTCTTCTCGTGAAGTTTCAGCTGTCTGGATGCATAAGTTATAACTTTACCATTCTGCATTAACACACAACCCAGTCCAACTCTGAACGCATCACAATATATTATAAAACCTTGCGTACCTTCTGGTAAGGTCAATATTGGGTTAGTAGTCAACCTAGTTTTCAATTCTTGAAAGCTTTTCTCACAAGCTTCAGACCATTGAAACTTCACTATTTTCTGAGTCAACTTAGTAGATGGGGACAAAATAAATGAGAACCCCTCGATGAACCTTCTATAATATCCTGTCAACCCCAAGAAAATCCTGATATCAATTGGAGATGTGGGTCTAGGCCAATTCGGCACTGCCTCTATTTTCTAAGTATCAACTCTAATTCCATCACTGGAAACAATATGGCCTAAGAATGCCACAGACTCAAACCAAAATTCACACTTAGAAAATGTAGTATATAACTCCTTATCCTTGAGAGTTTGGAGAACTACTCTTAGATGTATAGCATGGTCTTCCTCATTCCTCGAATAGATTAGAATGTCATTAATGAATACGATAAAAAACATCTCTAAATGAGACTTGAATACTCTATTCATAAGGTCCATGAATGATGCAGGAGTGTTGGTCAAACTAAAGGACATAACTAGGAACTCATAATGACCATAACGGGTCCTGAAAGTTGTCTTAGGGATATCACTTTCTCTTACTCTCAACTGATGATAGCTAGATCTGAGGTCTATCTTCGAAAAACAATGGCACCCTAAAGTTGATCGAATATATTATCAATTCTCGGAAGAGGATACTTATTCTTGATAGTAACCTTGTTCACCTGACGGTAATCTATACACATTCTAAGAGAATGATCCTTCTTTCTAACAAATAAGACCGGAGCACCCCAAGGTGAGACACTTGGTTGAATAAAACCTTTTTCTAGGAGATCTTTCAATTGCTGTTTTAGCTCTTTTAACTATGTTGGTGCCATTCTATATTGAGGAATAGATATATAACGAGTATCGGGACGTATATCTATACCAAAGTCTATTTCTCTCTCAGGAGGGACTCAGGAAAGATCATTTGGAAAGACTTATGGAAACTCTTTTACTACTGGAACTAACTTAATAGAAGGTATCTCAACATTAGAGTCATTAACTCGAATTAAGTGATAGACACACCCTTTGGAAACTAACCTTCCCACCTTGACGTACGAAATAAAATGACCCTGGCACTGCTGAACTACTCTTCCACTCTATAACTGGCTCATTAGGAAACTGGAAGTTAACAACTCGAGTTCTAAAATCGAGTGAGACATAACAGGCATGAAGTCAGTCCATACCTAGAATGACACCAAAATCATCCATGTCTAACTCAACTAAATCAGCCATGATGCTCTTGTGATTGATGGAAATTGTACAATCATTATAGACTCTCCCTGCTAGAATAGCCTCACCAATATGTGTGTAAACACTGAAGGTCTCAAGAAGTTTCTCAAGAAGAACATCAAAATTCATCGCAACATAAGGAGTCACAAAAGATAGACTCTCTCCTGGATCTACCAAAGAATAAACATCAAAGTTAAGGACTTGGATCATACCAATGACAACATCTGGTGAATCCTCTTGCTCTTGGCAACTAGTGATAGCATAAAGACGGTTTACTCCTCCGCCTACCCCTAAAGTAGCTCCTCTAGATGCAGCTCTATTTAGTGGAGCAACTAAAAAAGATTGGGCCCTATTACCCCCATTACCATTTCCTTGTCTGTTCTTAGGACACTCTTTCATAAAATGATCGTTCTCATATACCATGAGTTTACGGTATTTTTGATATGTTTCACTTAGATTTTTGCGTGTGTCTTAGGCCATTTTGTTATTAGAATTGATGTTTTGTGTATAATGTTTGTAGGAATTAGACTTAGATGCGGTTGATTAAGATGCGACCTAAAATTTGCTGAAGTAGACACCAACTGTGCCATCCATGGACCGTAGGTCCATCAACGGAACTTGGATGGGCAGTCGTAGGTCTTGGCCTGGGAGATGAGTTTCAGTAACTCAAACTACAGAGTGCCATGACAGACCATAAACCATTCCACAGACTGTAGGTGGTGTATCATAAGTGGAACATCAGGGAAGTCTAACAAGTATGGAACCACGGAGCAAGACGACGGACCGCAGGTCGACCCACAGTCCGTCGTGCGCAACCGTTGATGAAGGTCAGAAATTTGAAGGTTACAGTACCTGATGAAAATTTCTAAGTGTTAAACCATAGAGGGTGACCTACGGACCGTAGGTCGACCCATGGTCCGTAGGTCATGTCGTTTACAGAAACCGCGTCCCTTATTTTCTTATTTTGTTTCCTTTTTATTTAGGACTTGTTTTCTATAAATAGGAATTATAAACCTCGCTTTTTGGGGTTAGACATTATTGTAAACTCTTAGTTCTTGGTGTTTTTGGGAATTAACTTGCAAATTTAGCAATTTGATTTCCGGATTTTGTTTTATAAGAATTCCACTTTGAAAATCAAGTGAAGATTTCAGGTTTATTCATCTATTCTAATTGTAAGTTCATGAATTCTTTCCTATTAAACATGAATTATGAAGTATCAAGCATGAGTAGCTAAATCCACAATTAGGATTGTGGGAACCATGAGCAATTAACAAAGTATGAATGATAATTAAGTAATTCTTGAATAGTGTTTATGCATGTATTGTTATTTGTTTTGCTTAGAAGTCTTTTTAACGGTCGCCAACGTTAGAACTCGCCTCGTTGCTACTTCCCAAACCAAGGAGGTAGTTAATGAGAAAATAATTAACAATAGAGATTTAGGGGATGCTATCTAATAGTCTAATATCAATTGGTGCGAGCTAAAACTAAGTCATACATTGATGTGATGTCTAATATGAGGTACATGTAAGGGTTAGTAAAGTATACACTTGTAGCCGGACCAAGGTGCATAGTGAAATTCCCTATTAGGAGGACGAATCACTTAGGGATACCTAACTTACCAACTTTGCATGTAAAACACTAGGAAAGAATTACTATTATTAGGATTAGGGCGTTAAGAGCTTGTGGGAAACACATATACCCTAGTTTCTCTCTTATATTGATTTCTCAAAATGATCATCTTGCTTACTTGTTACTCAATCAACAATCTGTTACTTCCTTACAAAAACCCCCCTTTACTTACTGGTCTCAGAAATAGTTTGACTAAACGACTATAATAGTGAGTTAAGTGTAAGTCTGAACCATATTCCTCGTGGGATCAACCCCAACCTATAAGTTGGGTTCTTTACTTGATGTTGAGAGTATCAAATTTTGGAGTGCGGGGGGGGGGGGGGCGTGGGAGAGACCCGGGTGGTAGGTGGGACATTGTCTGTATCACTTTTTGCCTCTATCATACGTCGGGAGAGGCCGACGGACTTAGACTCGGTCCCTCGTGCATATGTCTGAGCTTGCTTTGGAGCCATGGTACCTGTGGAAACTTAGTTAATACCAAAACAAGACAATAAAACACATGGAAGAATTTTGAAACAAGAATCGGACCCAAACAAAAACTAAAAAAGTTCTGGACAGTAGCTGAACTTTTGACCCACGGGAGGTACCTACGGTCAGTCGATGTAACGATATCCTGTGGGTCCCCTCGGTAGGTCAGAGTACCTAAAATTAGGTCTCTAATGAGGGAACCACGGATGTGCAGAACGGTTCATCGATGGAACGACGAATAGTAGTCCACACTGTGGGTCCACACTTAGGTATTTTTTTGTGTGCCACTGGTCCACAGACCTCGACCTAAGGTTTGTAGGGTGACCTACGGTCCGTGGGTTGAAGTCGTGGGTCAGTTTTGTGTCAAGCACACCCATCAACTTTTGCACAAACCAAGTTTTTGACAAATAGACCATCAAACTAAGCCTACACATGCATTTCAACATATAATATGGTAGTTAATCATCCTTAGGGTTTCATTGTAACACATATCAACATTTTAACAAACCAAAACATATGAATCCTAAGTCAAAACTCCCAATTAGGCCTATTACTTGATTTAGTTTGTTTTAATTTTCAACAGACTCACAGTACCATCATTCCAAAGGTGTTCTCAATTACAATTCAACATTCAAATAGGAGATTTACAACCCAAGGTGAAGTTCCAACTTCGTGATTTCATGATTTAGACAATGAACATCGAATTTAAAGTTAGGGTGAAATCATTTACCTTACAAGTAATTAGAAGTGGGTGAGTATGTTAGTGCAATAAACTCCTTGAAGCTCTTTGTTAGCCTTTGACACCGAACCCGAACCGTGAATCACTTAGGAAAGGAGATGGGAGTGATTCGGGAGATATGGGAGAGAAAAGTGATGATATGGGATGTGGGTAATTGATTTGGGATTGATATGAGGGATTTATTTATGATAGTGGATATTTGGAGGGTTGAAAAATGGTTCGGAGGAAATTTTGGAAGTGTGGAATTGTTTTAAAAATGAAGAGTTTTAATAGAAAGGGATCCGGGTCAGGTCACGCAAAAACCCTAGGTTGGACCCATGGGACCCCGTCGATGGTCCGTGTGTCCACCTACGGACCGTAGGTCACTCAGACATTTAAAAAAATGAAAACTTACCTGGGATCTAGGGATTCCATCCACGGTCTAAGGATTGACTAACGGACCATCGATGGGGCCCGTAGACCATTGCACAACTATTTTCTGCAGATTTTGCCTTTTCATCCCTACACACATAACAACCATTAAAGAGCTAATCTATATCTACCCAACACGAATAACAAAATAAACATCAATTTAAAGAGCTATAAAAAGTAAAAAGAAAGAAGAAAACTCGTACAACGAAAAGAAAAACCTATAGTTGGCTAGATTTTACATCTTGGGCTGCCTCCCAACAAGTGCTTGATTTAACATAGCGGCATGATGCAGATAAATTGATTACTCAGGCATCATCAAGATAAATATAACTCAATCACTTCTTGAACACTCTCCGATTTCCCCAAGTAGACTTGGATCCTTTTCCCGTTCACTTTGAACCTCGTTCCTTCCTTGTTCTCGAGATTGACCGCCCCATGTAGAAATACTTAAGTGACATTGAATGGCCCGGTCCACACTCTGCCCATTAATATGGTAGAATATGACTACAGGATGTGAATTATCCAGAGTGGGTCCTTCCAGAGAGATATTGAGCAGCGGGAGACACTTTTAAGGTGGTTGGCACAACATATTGCTGCGGATGGGGAGCACACTGAGTGGGTTCAGACTCCTAGATGGGGTATTACAAAGGCTACACTGAGCTTCACTATGAAGTTCTTCTGGTTATTGGTGTGGAACTGACTGTCCCCGACTCAGGCGGAAAATGTGGTTACATTGGACTGGGCCATGATGCTGGCAGCCATTATGGAAGGTTTGGAGATCGATGTTGCCCACATCCTGATTGCGAAGATCCATGAGAGGGCTTTCAAGGACACCACCACCCTGCCTTTTTCCGTGTTTGATTTTTCAGCTCTGCAGGGATGCTTCTGTTCCTTTTGGCATTTTGACCGGTTGCTTGATGCGACTAAGACCTTGGACATTGGCCTCATTTAGGATGATTCCAAGCTTGCTGCAACTCGGAGAGAGCCACATGTTGAGGTACCACCTTTCGGTGATGATCTTGCTGCAGATGTTGAGCAGATGGAGGCCAATGACACCACCATTTCATCCCCTACAGCAGACAGTCAGGCTCCACCATCTACGGCCACCAGTCATGCCCCTAGCTCATCCCTAGCCACTCCCTCTTTAGGGTCCATTGTCGTTTCTCTAGCTCGAGTCCAGAAGTTGGAGACACAGATGATCACTATGCTTCAGCATATGAAGTTATGGATGCAACGCTCGATTGCAGAGTCCGAGGCGAGGATGGACTAGAAAATTCAGGTCGTTAATAAGCGCCTAGATGCCTTTGAGTTGAGAGGCCTGGAGAGGTCAACCTCGGTCATTGATGTGAACACCTTCCAACAGGAGTTGGCTAGCCTTCGTGCTGATGTTGCTGAAATCCTATCCCCCACTGAGACTGAGCAAGAGTCTGCCCCTGTGGCATCAGACGATGAGGTGGTAATGACTGCACTATTCAATGATACTATGCCGCCACCACATTCCTCCCATGCTGCTGGGAAGTGCCACCGCTTCGACCACAATTCTGATGTCGATGAGGATCGTAGATTGAAGAAGAAGGAGCGCCAGCAGTTGGAGGAGGCCACAAGAAAGTTCATACTTGATGAGGAGAGGAGATAGCAGCGGGCCCGTGAGATGGATATTGGCCCATCTAAAAGTTTGAGCACTACTGAGAGTGCTACATTAATTGATGAGAGCGCTAATAATGGCGTTCCTAGTGTTGATCCAGTGGGCTCCGAATAACTTGACCCACCTACTTCTTGAGAATCTTCGGCGCATATGCGCCACAAGTTTGTTTCACTCTATGTTTTACTTTTGATTTTTATGCATTAAGGGCAATTGCACCTTATTTTGTTGGGGGTGGGGTAAATGGATTGTGAGTGATAGGGTGAAGTCTGAGTAACCCAACTCATAATCCTCTATTGGGTTTTCTTGCATATGTTCTTTTCCGCCAAAAGACTATTTTACTTTCTATTGAAACGGCATATTTAGGAATGTATGTGTAGAAGTAAGTAGAGGAATGAAAGCATGATGGCAAAAAAAGCATGAAAAAATGGATTCCTGTCCAAAAAGTTTAAAATGTGCTAGATGTTTAGGCTTGATGAGTTGAACGTGTTGGATCTCAATATGACATGATGAGGAACCGATTTGACCTCATGACTTAAGCTAAAACTTGAAGTGGGTAATCAAATAATCTAATAATGAAACATTGTGCCACGTGTGTGTGAAAAAATCTTGAATGTACATATAGTGTTTGCCAATCTAGAACTTACCCCGTTGGTCCTGATAAGGTAATCTAGGCTAGAAGTTGGGAAATGATCATAGGCCCTTGTTTAAATAAGTCCACTCAAGCCTAAATGATTCAACCAAAAGAAATAAATGTTCCCTTTGATCCAAATGTTTGAGCATAATGTAGACAACTTATTTCAATACACCTAACTCACCTTCTCTAAAATAATTTTCTTGGCCCCGGTCCCTTCTTGGACATGTGCACCTTGACTTAGGCCAAAAGCCTAAGTTGAGGGTGGCTAATTGAAATAGCTACCTTGATCTTGGTCCTAGTCCAAAATCGGATATTATGCACCTCAAATCATCAAAAATACATAAGTTGAGGGTGGCTATGAAAAAGGAAGCAACAGAAAAATGGTATGAAAAAAGTTTTATGTTGAGGAGAGAAAAAGATGTGACTTTGTGCAAAAAAAGAAAAGATTTGAATAACAAAAGTGCTGAAAGAAATAAAGAGAAATGAAGTGAAAAATAAGAGCTATAAATTCAAAAGTCACATCTGTGCGAAAAAAATCATGGGAAAGAGCAGAAAAATAAAAAGATGTCAAGAATTGGTTGAGAAGAGAGGTAAAAAGCCAATGTAATATTAAGGAGGGTAGAAAGTCACTAAAAAGTACCCAAATGTACCCTACCTGACCCTGAGCTTACGTTACAAGCTAAGAAAGTCCTATAGTAATCCTAGAAACTAGTTTGGAGAGTCTAAGAAGTGAAAATAAGGGCAAGCCTATGGTATTGAGCACTAACTGCACTAGAAGTCACATCTGAGCGTGTGTTGAATGAATCCTAAAACTACAAAGTCATATCTATTGTGTGTGAAAAAGGATTTCTTTTGAAGTTAGGGCACTAGTTACATTGGTGGAAAATTGATACCATGGTGATTGTGAAAGGTGTATGTTGTGATGTTTATTGGTTGATCTTTGTCATGTTTTGATCCATATGAGTTAGCTTGTTGAGTCTAAATGAAAAGATTTTCACTAAGGAAATGGAATGGATTCAAAAGGACATGTGATTGCTTGAGTTTGTATGTCTACTTCTACATAAGTGTCGTTTAGAGTGTTAGTGCGTCACTTGAGGACAAACAACAAGTTTAAGTTGAGGGTGTTGATATACCGTGAGTTTACAGTATTTTTGATACGTTTCACTTAGAGTTTGTGTGTGTGTTAGGACATTTTGTTATTAGAACTGATGTTTTTTGTATATTGTTTGCACGAAACAGGATTAGATGTAGTTGATGAAGATGCAAGCTGAAATTTGCTAAAGTGGCCACCAACGGTGCCATCCACGTACCATAGGTCGATCGACGGACCGTGGATGGGCAGTCCTAGGTCTTGGCCTGGGAAATGAGTTTCAGTAACTCAAACCACGGAGTGCCAGGATGGACCATAGCCCAGTCCACGAACCATAGGTGGTGTATCGTAAGTGGAACATTAAGGAAGTCTTACAAGTGTGGAACCATGGAGCAAGACGACGGACCGTAGGTCGACCCATGGTCCGTCCTACACAACCATCGATGAAGATCAAAAAGTTAAAGGTTCTAGTAATTGATGAAAAGTTCTCAGTGTTGAACCACAAAGGGTGACCTACGGACCGCAGGTCGACCCAAAGTTCGTAGGTCATGTCGTTGATAGAAACCACATCTAGACAACTTATTTCCTTATTTTTTTCCCTTTTATTTAGGACTTATTTTCCATAAATAGGAGTTATAAACCACGGTTTTGGGGTTTAGACGTTGTTGTAAACTCTTAGGTCTTGGCATTTTTGGGAATTAACTTGCAAAGTTTAGCAATTTCATTTCCGGATTTCATTTTATAAGATTTCCACTTCAAAATTCAATTGAATATTTTGGGTTTCATCTATTCTAATTGTAAGTTCATGAATTCTTTTATGTGAAACATGAATCATGAACTCTCAAGCATGAGTAGCTAAATCTACAACTAGGTTTGTGGAAACCATGAGGAATTAACAAAGTATGAATAATAATTAAGTAATTCTTGAAGAGTGTTTATGCATGTATTGTTATTTTTTTCGCTTAGAAGTCTTTTTAATGGTGGCCAACGTTAGAATTCTCCTCGTTGCTACCTAGCAGACCAAAGAGGTAGTCAATGAGAAAATAATTAACAACAGAGATTTAGTGGATGCTATCTAATAGTCTAATGTCAACTGGTGCGAGGGTCAAAACTAAGACATACATTGATGTGATATGTAATCTGAGGTAAAGATAAAGGTTAGTAAAGTATACACTTGTACCCTGACCAAGGTGCGTAGTGAAATTCCCTATTTGGAGGACCAATCACTTAGGGATACCTAACATACCAACTTTTCATATAAAACACTAAGAAAAGATTACTATTATTAGGATTACCACATTAAGAGCTTGTGGGGAACACATATACCCTAGTTTCTCTCTTATATTGATTTCTCAAACTGATCATCTTGCTTACTTGTTACTCAATCAATAATCTGTTACTTGCTT
>JAJOOS010029919.1:0-10624 GCA_029582725.1 Solanum chiquidenum
GTTTTAGAAGGAGAAGAAGAAGAAAGGAATCTAAAGATCAATGGGTTGAAAAGAGATGGCATTTTTCTTATGAACCCAATAAGCAACAAAAAAGGATACACCAAATGAAACAACAGATAACAGAAAAGCAAAACCATTGGCAGCATCCCAAGAGCTTCTTGATACCACTTTGATGCCTGCAGATGAACCAGGAGGAACATCTAGAGGTACCCAATCACAACCAATCGTGTAATGTCCTGATCCGTGCCATGGATTTCCATCCTCCGGATACCAAAATGCAGCTGAAAACTTGCTTGGCTGACCGATAGTGAATTGCACATCCTACATCCCGCCAGCAAACTTAATTAATGCAGCCCTTTTAAACACGTATAGTAGTTCCTTTTCAGCTGCTAATAAAGGGGGGAAAGCATGAAACAGCATGCCAACGGATGTTTTAACAAGTGACTATTGACAATGTGGAGTTGAAATTTTTATGTCCTTTTGTGTCTTATTGACGATGTTTACATACACGTGGGACTTTTTTGGTGTTTATATTCAATGCTGAGGTTTCTAATGTATGACAAAATTGCATTAAGACAATCGATAACATAAGCCTCAAAGAGACGAAAGACATCAGGATGATAGACTACCTGCTGAAGACGATCCATGGTTCTCAGAGCCCTAGAAAATTCAAAATAGAATGTTCCCTTCTGACCCTTTGTTGAATAAGGACTGTCTTCCTCAGAATAACCTGTCAACACAAGTTCATTTGAGAAATGAAGAGGCCAGAAGAAGAACCAACTTTACAGCATCATCAAGAAGGAGCACTGAAGAAACCCAAGCTGATTACAAGGGTGAAGATGTTACCAGAATGGGTACTGAAACTGCTATGCCACCATGCACCCCTCCAGTCATTCTGGGCAGATGTATCATTTCCTAAGAACAAAAAAATAAGGGTAAGTACAAACAGACTCGAGTCAAAAGTCGCATGTCAAGAATGTTGTGTCCTGCTTATAGAATATAGCAGAAACAAGATCGCCAAAATCACAAGATTCAAGTGCATGTGTATCATAGTCAAAGAAGACATGATGCCAAACATGTGTGCGTTAAAGTCCTCTTTCTTAAGAGACCACTTCTGAGTTAACAAGCAGGGACTAGGATGAATTCAAGGTTTTCTCTTCCTTCAACCTCGCTTAGACCTAATATGTCTACTTGATCATCCATCTGATATTACATTTCCATCATGGTAACAACAAGGTAGACCGTGATATTACATTTCCACCAGGGTAGCAACCAGATTTAGAAATACGATCTGATATTTTTTTCTATCGTTCAAATTATATGCTATATATGTAATTCATTAAAATATAATTTCTTTTTTAGTTGCATCTCACAGAACAGACACCATGTCTTTAGGTGCATGGTAAGTGTCAATGAAATAAAAGAGAACAAAACAACAGCCAAGAAACAACCTAAATGGTTACTGTTATAGATCCGCAAAAATGAACCACATGAATTAAGGTTAGCTGTAAATTTTGTAACCTCAGTACTTGCATCAGTCAAATTTTTCTTTCTATTCCTTTTTTCTGTTTGCTTCTATCCCCATTTACGAAGGACAATCAAGATCCAAGTATTAATTGATAGGTGATCAGTATAATACTCTAGTACACGTTCCAGAGTTTGAGTGCCAAGAACTCGAATGGCATTCTTACCTGTAGAACTAACCCCATCCAAATTCATACAGTGTGGGCTCCAAGCATATAAATCGACTAGATGACCAAATCTGTTGACAATGTGAACATAGTAAAGATAAGTTGGAGAACTCTGCAAGTGTTTATGAAACAAGATAATAGTGTATCCAAATTTACCTGTCTCCCCCATTACCATCTCTGTTGTCGACTGGGTTTCCACCATACAATCTGCCAGGGATAGCATTTCCAATTGAGAAGTGCATGATATCGACTTCGTGCCCACGACAAGTTTTTTTGTTGCATGCATCAGGTGATTGCTTACACCCACCCATCTATTCCGACAAATTTAATCCACATTTTAGGCAATAAAAGATACTAAACAGAAACACAAGAAAGCTGTATTTTCCTTTTCTGGATAGACATTTACTGCAGTTAGCATAACCAGCACAACTTACACTATGATATGTGGCACTCTCACCAACTTGAAACATCAGTGCTACAGATGGGCAATTATTGTCATTTCTGCATCATTAAAAAGAAATCCCAAGTATGGTGGCATGAAATAAACAATATACCATAATTAAGTTGATAACATGCTACATCTGTTGTACAAGTACCATATAAAAAATATGAAGTCAGTAATTCAGACACAAAATATAGAGACTTAACAATCACAAAATATAGGCAGTTACCCACTCATGCAACACAGCGGAACTTGTGATGAAAGCATGAAACAAGTCAGAGCAGTTTCAATCCTCAGGATGTGCACATCTGAGACCTCAGTTTAATAGAGAGGAAGAAATTAAAGGTGCATGCCTTTTGGTCAAATAATTTATGTAGGATGATAACACGTATTTTCCATGCATTACATTTCAGAACTTCTATTGTATGTTGTTCACACAAAATAAGATAGAATATCCATTATTTCTATGTAGACACAATGCAGACACCTCTTTAAGCAGTTTTACAAGTTTCAATTACCTTGGCCAAACTACATGCACTTCATCCCACAAAGAAGAAAGTTATTCAATAAAAAACAAAACCTTCCCCTTAAGAATCAAAAAGTATATACCGCGTGCACATAGTTTTAAGATGTGATTGACCAGGCTTGACGAAAGATAAGGAAAGAAAGTACTCATGAAGGTTCTGCAATATTTGAGTTGGCTGAAAGTATTATTAAAATGATTGTTAAAAGGTGTAAGGAAGATTAGTTTAACATCAAAATTAGGATGACTTGAGCAAGGAAAGAAGAAGCCGAGCTTAAACTGATTAGGTAACTGCACATATTTACATACTTAGAATGACGTATTGTATATACTTAATGTGTCACGATAGGCTATAAGCATGAACTAAAAACAACCACCAAAAAGAGGAGAAGATTCAAGTATTTGAGTTTATGAGACCTAGAAGAGGTCTATGTATGGATTTAGCAGTTGGATTCATCATCACTTTTCTTTTAGATAAGTAGGATTCATCATCACATAGATCTCATGATTCAGGAATATGGTAAGTAGTACGGGCACGGGTGTCAATATGCGGTTAATAGATGTATAATATTTTTGGTGTGTGTACAAACTTCAAAATCGAAACTTAAAACCTAGTCAAACTATTGTTGTCGGCCATATTTGTAGTCCATACATCCCATGTGAACTAGCCGAATCCGGTATGCATACCATACCGACACCTACACCCACACCCAAGTCAAGTAAGATTGGAACAGGTGGTTGGGCAAGTTGAATGATCCATGTGAAATAGGGAAGAAGTTTGTCATTAATTTTATATTTATATCTATAAAATTCCTACAAAGAGGGAGGGCTATTTATATCTTTTTTATGCCCCAAAAGTTTCGTAAAAGGTCCCAAAAAAAGGGAGCTACGTAACATGAAAAAATCTTTAAGGACTGAAAACAAAAAATAGTGATTCAACTTCCTAACATCAATGAAAACCATAAATGTCGGATGTAAAAAAAGAAAAAATCCCAACATGCCCTCAGACATCAATTTTCCAGAGGTTCTTTTCCGGATAATGAAGTAATCCAGTGAGTGAGAATTCTGATACAAAAACCATCTCTTGCATTTGTGACAAATCAAAAGATCGATTAAGTCACCATCATATTTCATAACAACAGTTACAGAAGACAGTAGCCATGAGTAATGACTTCAGGATGATTAGGCATGAGCACATAATGACTTATTGAGAAAATGCATGAGTCTTTATACCAAAAAAGGAGAAAAAGATCATGCACACTTTTCCTTTTTGTACAAAACATACCAATAGTCTTTATTCTACAGTCCTTCAACTCTATATAGCAATATCCATAACATTATTTGAGACAATGATTATGTGATAAAAGTATACCAGCGCAGATAGAAATGATCTGCTAGGGCACATGCTTGCAGTAATTGTTGACTGACCGTGATGGAAGGCTCTTCGACAATGTTACAGAAATCATAATGTTTCCCCCACCCCAACCTTGAAAGGTAGTATAGTATACCTAGATTTTTAGCCTATGTAAGTTAATATTAGTCATATCATTTTTAGAAGTAAATAAAGCACATTTTCCATGCATCACCTCATCTTACAACCTTCCACTTTGGACCACAGTTTTCAGGAAATCTTATTTTGTTACATGGTACAAATATTTCTGAGAATGATGCTCCTTATGTCTACTCACTAATACCACTTGAATGCTACCTTGAATTTATATGGGCAAATGTCAAGCACTGTCAACTCTTTGGCTCTCTCATCTTGTTCTCTTGTCTTTATCCTAAAAATTCCCTCATGCTAATACACTAGTCTTTTTCTATTCGTTTTAGTTCATTTCAAACTTTACTAGACCTAAGAAAATCTTCCCCACTAAAGTATTGAGGCACTTAAGATTAATCCAGTGTGACTTTCTTTTCTTTTTTTATTACTTTAAAAGCTCATCTCTAACTACCAAATCCGGCTTCCCTTCTTCCTAATCACAACTACGGAATAGTGCACATCCTTGCAAACAAAACCTTACATGTCAATATTGAATAACCCTCAAAATTTAGGTAGAAAACAACGTAAACCTGACAGATCCTGCATTTTTTTCAGAGCCAGCACAGAGGATATAGCTCATGAGGTGAGGATTGCCCAAGACTGTATAAGGAGACAAGAACTTATTCCCTCAATCAGTGTGGGACAATGTAATACAGGTGAAGGAAGAAGTAAGGGAACGATCATATGACATCTTTATGATGCATGAATAGGGAAAGGAGGAGGGAGGCACCCTATTCATGCAATATCATTTCTAGAGCCGTACTGACGGAAATATGTTTTGCTCTTATTACTAATTAGTTTGACTTTGACAATTTGCGTTTATCTGTTTCCTAATTGATTTACAATTTCATTGAGTTTAATTTATTTTTAAGGAGTTTGTTGAACAAAAAGAATTCATAGTACGTCTTTTTTTCTAAAAATAGAGCAAGCTACAAGATATATTAAAATCATTAAACTTCTAATTATGGAGTTTACCCGTTCGCTATCAAGTTTTATAGTAGAGCTATTTTTATATTTATGTTTGCTTTATTAGCAACACACTCTAGGTTTTGCTTGGTCTTCCCATGATATACTAGTCTTTGAGATGAATTGAAGTAGATGTCTTCCTCCCGCACTCCTACTTAAATTTCCTAAAGTATGAGAGGATACATGAGAATTCACTTTCAACCAATCATTTGCACCTTGGAAATTGTTCCTTCATCTGTCTCATACTTGCAATGATAGGTTATCACACTGCTAAAGGTGCAATCTTTGAAACGAAAGTTCCATAAAATTCATAATATGCATTGCAAATGCCTCTATTTGCAGTACAAGATCTTTATTACACTTACCCCCAGAATAAATGTAAGTTATCAGATATAGGATACTTATATTCTTCTTAGCACCCTTTCTTTAGAATAAATTACACAAATTTGTTTTTCAAGTGTCTTTCAGCAAAAAAATCTATATCGGGAAGTCTCTCAAACCTAAGGAGTAGCATTGCATCAAAAGAAAGGTGACTTCAAGTTTCTAAAGAAGCATGAAATCCCAGCATGTTAAAGAAAGAAACGAAAAACACCACCACCAAGCAATTTTTGCTGTGATGTTACCTCAATTCCAAATAAGGTAATTAATAATCAATTTTTTCCAATAAGCAACAGTCTAAAAACAGGAATAGTTCCAGCACACAGTGGTCACTAATTAAATCCCACAAGTAACATAATTTTAAACAGGAATACTCACCCTTTCTTGTATACATATTCTCCATCTACTTTCAACAAAAAGTAGACATCTTTGCCATCGTGCAAAGCCTAATCAAGAAACCCACAAAAATCAAGTAAGCAACCCAAGAAAAGAAAAGAAAAGAAAACAAACCCATTACCTTAACGGTCATCTTTCCCCCTTTATATTCATGGTCATGATCTGGGTCAAGAGCAGGAAGTAGAGAAAACTCAAATCCTTCAATATTGTCCCAGTCATCCGCGTGTCCATCAAGGGTTACGACTCCAGGCCTGAACTCCGCAGAAATACCGGATTCTTCGTCGGTTTCGCAATGCCAGTTGCCGGATTCTTGATGGGAAGAAACGAATTGGATCCCAATTGAGAATAATAAGAAGAGTGTTAGGAACAGGGGTTGCTCCATTTTGGTGGAAATAGAAGATTTTGTGTGTGTGTTAGTGGGGTTTTGGATAAATCAAGAGTTGACTCGACTCAGTAGAACCGGCTGCCATGGAAGAAGATGGACGTTAATTTTGAGTAGTACAAAATATTTGTACTACATCTGTTTTTTCTCGGATCTTTCCTTTTAGTAATACTCAACTTTCTTATTTATTAAGTACCTATGTTTCATATTAATTGATAATTTTTCTTTTTATATACATATTAAAAAATTATAAATAATCAGATAATTTTATCAATTCACGCTATAAAAAGACTTATTGGAAATATAAGCAATTTAAAAAAAAATAATTGCAAAGATAATATAGAAATAATTTAATTAAGAGAAAATTATATGAATAACAAACTATTAATTCAAATTAAATGTTATAGCCATAGTTTATTTTAATTGTAATTCGCAACAAACATCTCCTTTTTTTGCCATCTGATTTGGTATACAATTAGCCAATTTATACATTTCGGTATAAAATATATAAAATGCGTTTGTGTTTGTATAAAGCGAGAGAAAAGTGTATATGCAAATACATATATTTTCGTCATATACACTTATAATTATACAAATACAGATCTTATTATATAAATTACAATGTATTAATAAATTAAAACAAAACTGAATAATTTGTATAAAATTAAATGTTTGTAGCGAATTATACAAATCAAAAGCTCCATAGCAAACATAAAATTTGTTATGGAGCGCAATTATGCAAACTATAGTTATAACATACAAATATGATTTTTATGTTTGCTATATGTGAAAATTGCTCAATTAATTAACGTTTTCTTGATTTAGTAAGGTGGATAACTAATATGAAACAATTATCTTGAGTAAGATGACACGGAGAATATATTTTTTAAGACAAACCAATTATAGTGGTCTACTCATATTTGGTTAAAGTTAAAATGCTCAAATAGTCGTTTTAATTAGAATCTCATTTACAGATTCTAATTAAATAAGCTTTTATATCTAAATTTAATAGGCTTTTTACCAACAAATAGCCTAACTTATATCCAAAAGTCTGAATTTGAGTACTGAGTTTTTCAACTTCAGATCTTCGTGTATGAAGTTAAACGTCGTCGACAAAACGAACCTTCATAAAGTCGCAACATTAATACATTCAATTTAAAGTTTTGACTAGATTTTCAAATATTCTTACAGATTGATATAATTAAAATAAACTAATATTATATACACTATTAGTATAAATAATTTTTATATAACTTCAACTCTTTTTAAAAAATTGTGGTGTAAACTTGATTAAGAATCTTACCCCCATATTTTTTATAAACATTTTTTGGTTGAAAAACAGTTTTTGCAAAAGAATAGATAACTAACTCATTTACAGGCTCCAGGGAACATATTTAAGCATTAACGAATTACGGGCCAAGCACCAAATGATTTGGGCTTTAACTAAAATGGCCCATCATCTATCATAAGGCCCACATCAATGATGAGTGGGCCCATTTAGCACCAAAGGGATTTTGTTTGTTTCCAATATACATCTCCCTTTTCATCCAGGGGAAAAAAAAAGTGAGAAACTTTCACATATAGCAAACATAAAAATTATATTTGTATATTATAACTATAATTTGTATAATTGCGTTCCATCACAAATTTTATGTTTGCTGTGGAGCTTTTGATTTGTATAATTCGCTAGATACATCCAATTTTATACAAATTGTTTAATATTGTAAAAATTTATTTATACGTTGTAATTTGTATAATAAGATCTGTATTTGTATAATTATAAGTGTATAAGACAAAAATATATATATTTGTATTTGTATATACATTTTTCTCTCGCTTTATACAAACACAAACACATTTTATACCAAAATGTATAAAATGGCTAATTGTATATAAAAAATGGCTAATTGTATACCAAAAATGACTAATTGTATACCAAAAATGGCTAATTATATATCAAAAATAACTAATTGTATACCGAATCAGATGACAAAAAAATGGAATATTTGCTGCTAATTACAAATAAAATAAACTATAGTTACAACATTTAATTTGAATTAATAATTTGTTATTTCATACAATTTTCTCACCGGCCCAATCATAAGACAATAAATGGGGCCCATAATGCAAAAGAATCTTATCTCCTTTTCCTTTATTTGGTATTAAATGAGTCACAAAGGGTAAAAGAGTACCTAAAATGACGTAATAAAAAAAATAAAAAAAATCAGTCAAGTACATGTCATGTTGAAAAGACATTTGAGTTAACGTACTTGAAATCAGAGTAAATCTGGCGGTGGTAAGATGACGTTGGAAAAAAGATCAGACGGCTGAGAATGACTGAAATTTTAGCAAAATCCCGCGGGAGGCACGGGAGCTTTATTAGTAAGAGAGAGAGAGATGGGACATGTCTCTGTGAGTCACTGAGTTAAAAAAACAGTGTTTCCATATTTTTTTTGGTCTCAATTTATCTGATATCATCAATTTTAAGAATATATTAGAAAAAATTATAATTAATATTCTAAAAGGAGTCATGAATATTTATATGGATATAAATTATTTGATAAAATAAATAGTTTAAATTTTATTTTTAAAAAAAATAAATATATTTTTGTTTTTCATGTTTTTACATGCCACATGCAAGTAGTACGGTTAAGATTTGAGAGGTCTTTTGACTTCTTCACAGTTTTACGTTGAATTACTATTTAATTTTTTTCCTTTCACTTGGCTTTGATATTGAGTAGACACTCATCGGTCATCTCCATATGACCTATAAGTGATGAGTTCGAGTCATTTGGCTTTTAATTGTTAATGTTTGCGTCTAGGTAAAATTGTACTTGAGTACTTACATAAAATATCACCTCCATCCCTAGTTTTTTTTTTTTTTTTTTTAATCTTACATTACTTATTGACTCTCAAAATTTATTTCTTTTAAATATCATCTCAAAATATACTACTATTATTATTTATATCTTACATTAGTTATAAATTGTAGTTTGAGAGTTCATAAGTATAGACGTATTTAGGATTTTGAGATGATGAACACATTATTACGATAAGGTGAATTTAAAATATAAATTTTGATCGATTTGACATTTAGATTCTTTCACTGAAATCATTAAAATTCTAAAATTATAGGTCCAAAATTATTTTTTATCTATCAAAACCACTCAGAGAAGTGTCATCCATTTTAAAAAATAAAATAAAATAAAATAAGATAAATAAAAAATTCATATTTCTAACCTCACTTAGAAAGGTGCAATCAATCATCATCGCACAACATTTTTTGATACTTTGAGTGTGAATTCACACATCTATATTTAAATGTTTTTAAGAAAATATAACATTACTATATATGATTTCGAGAGGGGAGCATAAATTCAGATGAACTATGTAACCCCTCCATAAGTTTTGGAAGATAAGAAAAAAACTTGTCTAATAATTGCTATATTCAAATATTTTTGTATTTTCACATGCATGTTTTTGGTAAAAAAGAAATATTCACCTTGCAAAACTTTGCTTGAAATTACAGAAAGAGATGGATACATGTCTGCTTTAGATGAAAGGAGGTACTACTAGACTAAACTAATACTAACAAGATTAGATTGACATAGAAAATGGATCCAATAATATATCTACCTTAATTAGCATGTACAAAAACACACACTCATGAGACTTTTCTAATTCTCTATTATTATTATTATCATTAATTTAAGTTTTTGCATTGCCACATCCTGGACCTCCTAGAGTGAGCACCACTCCTTCAAGTTCACTTCTTTTCTGTGTATCCTTCTCTAGTTGATGAGATGATCTCATCACTGATGATGTTGATCTTCTAATTGGTACTTTACCTATGCTCTGTCGTCCGAGTTCTGGAACTTGCATTTGCACCAACTGCTGAGGTTGCCTACGACAACCCAGACTTATATGATTCGCGTGTGTGTTTGCATAGTTGACACCAATATGTCCCGGAGAGGGTGAAGGATTCTGACCAAGGACGGGTCCTCGTGGTACTAGGTCAGGTGCCTTTTTTATAAGAAGAATCAAATGGATGATGAGTTTGAGGTACTAATTGACAATTTGGTTAAATTGAATGGTATATGAGCTTACCGGAGCAAACAGAACACCTCGAAAGATCTTTCCATTAACAATGGCAGTCATTAGATAACCAGAGTCAAATGCTCCATCGACTTTTCCCCGGATCTCAGCTCCAATCTGAGTAGTACATTATATATAGAGACATAAGGTAAAGTTGGAAAATGCTACAATGAACAGTAAATGACTTAACAAAATTTTGCTAACTTGAACG
>JAJOOS010029920.1:0-10918 GCA_029582725.1 Solanum chiquidenum
GGAAAAGTGAGACCCGCGCTGGAAATTCTGGAATTAACCCCAAAAGTAGGTCCTAATCAGTTCCCCGAGCTCATGTCCCAAAATGGGACACAATTCGGGGATTGGGAACATCACAATATCAACATGCAACCAAAACCCAAATTTTCACAAGAACTAGAAAAAAGGGACAGCTGCTGAATCAGTAAATTTACCAGAAACGGGAGGTCTACAGTGAATTCCGACAACATCACGACGCTCTCCTCGAAAAACCACTCAAGATAGCCTAAAAAATCACTGAAATCGAACCTAAAATGGCTGAGAAAACAAGTCTCAAAAATTCCAAAATCAAGCTCACAAAAAGGGGTCGTGGCAGCAGGTATTTTACGAAATTTGCTTCGAACTACGCGCACCCGAAAACTTTTGAACACTCTACAGCGAAGCCACCAAAAATACGAAGCTCCCGCACTTCAAATCACCTAATTCGGTTGATAGATGAGAGAGGGATGAGGTTTTTAAGGTTCCAAAAGTGCAGATTTTTCTGCACTTTTCCCAAACCTTAAAAACTTCGACGGGGTTCTCCGAATTCGTTCGGAACCCCGTGCACGCAAACGAAATATGCAACCATACCAAATTCGATATTCTGGACTCAATGGCACAGTCAAAATTTCCATACGAGGTCATCTTGATAAAAAGTGGGTCCCACACCCAAATGCCATTTTAAGTCAAAAATCACAAAAGGGCTTGGAAAAAAGTATCGGAAACCTTGGGACACAAAAGAAGGGTCAATCTAGACCAAACTTGACATTCCGGAGCTAACCGCACTGACGGAATTCTCATCCGAGCGCGTTTACCAAGAATGTTGACCAAAGTCAACTTTATGCCAAATTTCAAAGGCTAAAACGCCTAATGTTCAAACTCGCACGGAAGGCCTCGATATTCGTGCCAACCATGCTACTAACCTAAAATGACCCTTACGGAGCTGATGGAATCATCATAATTGGATTCCGATGTCATCTTCTTGAACTTTTGATCGAAAATGATCGTTCAAGGTTCATAAGCTCCAAAACACTAAAACTCGCACCATAACCAAACGAACGACCAGGTGACCGAAATGTCAGTCCCAGCAAGTCATAAATGACTTGGGGTCGCTACAGGAATGCTCTAAATGACACACAGAAGACAAGACATAGAAATGACCAGGAGGGCCATTACAATATCCACTACTAAAAGGGACTTTCGTCCGCGAAAGAAAGGATAAGGATATACCTGAGGGCTCAAATAAGCTGGGGAACTACTCCCGCATCTCCTGCTCGGTCTCCCAGGTAGTCTCCTCGACTGGATGATGCCTCTAACGGACCTTAACAACAGGAATGGCTCTCCACCGCAAATGTCTGACATCTCTGGCTAAAATGGCAACCGGCTCCTCTATAAAGGTCAGACGATCATCCAACTCAACTGAATCATATTGGAGCACATGAGACTCATATGGAACATACCAGCGCAACATTAAAATATGGAAAACTGGGTGGATAGCCGATAGTGCTGGAGGTAAAGCTAACTCATAGGCAACCTCGCCAACTGCTCTCAAAATCTCAAAATGGCCTATATACCTGGGGCTAAGCTTGCCTCGCTTCCCGAACCTCATCACACCCTTCATGGGCGATACTCTGAGAAATACCCAATCGCCAACTGCAAACCTCAACGACCCCGACGTCTATGATCCGCATAACTCAGCCACTCTGAGCCATTCTGAGCCTATCCTGAATCACCCTTACCTGATCCAAGGCCTCATGAAGCAAATCTGTACCACGCGGCCTAGGCTCTGTAGACTCAAACCAACCAACTGGAGAGCGACAAAGCCTACCATATAAGGCCTCGAAGGGGGCCATCTGAATACTGGAGTGGTAGTTGTTGTTGTACGCAAACTCCACCAAAGGCAAGAACTGGTCCCACTGACCTCCAAAATCTATAACACAGGCCCGCAACATATCCTCAAGGATCTGAATAGTACGCTCCGACTGGCCATCCATCTGTGGGTGAAAAGTTGTACTAAGGTGGACATGGGTTCCTAACTCCTCCTGAAAAGCCCTCCAAAAACTGGAAGTGAACTGTGAACCCCGGTCTGAAATGATGGAAATAGGCACACCATAAAGACGAACCACCTCCCTAATATAGATACGAGCCAACTTATCGGCACTAAAAGTAGTATGAACAGGAAGGAAATGTGCTGACTTGGTCAATCGATCCACGATGACCCAAATACTGTCAACACCTCTAGAAGTCCGAGGCAACCCCATAATGAAGTCCATAGTGATATGCTCCCACTTCCACTCCGGAATGGGTAATCTCTCGAACTCACCACCAAGACTCAAATGCTCGGCCTTCACCTGTTGGCAACACAAACAACGGGATATGTAGTCGGCAATATCTCTCCTCATACCGCTCCACCAATAATGTTGTCTCAAATCACGATATATCTTAGCTATTCCCGGATGGATGGAATATCTGGAATCATGGGTCTCGCTCAGGATCAGCTGAATCAAACCCCCAGCTCTCGGAACACACAACCGGCCACCGAATCTCAAAACCCTATCCGAATTTAAGGTAGCCTGTCTAGCATCACCTGCCAACACCCTATCTCTGAGTGCCACCAAAGACTCATCCTCGGACTGACAACCACGAATCCGATCTAGCAAAGACGACTGAACTCCCACATAGGCTAACACCCGCCTTGAATATGAAATATCAAGTCTGATCATCCGGTTAGCTAAGGACTGGATGTCCAAAGCCAACGGTCGCTCCGAAACAGAAAGGAAGGCTAGACTATCCATACTCCCCGCCTTCCGGCTCAAGGCGTCCGCTACTACATTCGCCTTGCCCGGATGGTAGAGAATAGAGAGGTCATAGTCCTTCAGGAGCTCAATCCAGCGAAGTTGCCTCGAATTAAGGTCCCTCTGGATCATAAGGTACTGAAGGCTCCGGTGATCAGTGTAGATCTCACAACGAACCCCATATAGATAGTGCCTCCAAATCTTAAGCGCGAAAACTACCGCCGCCAACTCCAAGTTATGGGTGGGGTAGTTGAGCTCATGCTGCTTAAGCTTCCTCGACGCGTAAGCTATAACCCGGCCTAGCTATATCAATACACAACCCAAACCAACGCCGGATGCATCGCAATATACCGTGAAGCCCTCGCCTCAACTGGAAGAGTCAATATAGAAGCGATAGTAAGCAACTCCTTGAGCTTTCGAAAGCTCATCTCACACTCCTCTGACCACATGAAGGGTACATCCTGGCGAGTCAACCGATTCAAAGAGGCTGCAATAGTAGAAAAGCCCTCACCAAAGCGTCTGTAGTAACTCGCTAACCCGACGAAGCTACGAATCTCAGTAACAGAAGTGGGCCTATCCCAATCACGAATAGCCTCAATCTTCGCCGGATCAACCCTAATACACTCCTTGGAGACCACGTGCCCCAAGAATGCTACAAACTCAAGCCAAAACTCACACTTTAAGAACTTGGCATAAAGTCGATGATCTCTCAAAGTCTGGAGCACTATCCTCAAATACTGCTCATGCTCACTCCGGCTCCGCGAGTATACCAATATGCCATCAATGAACAATAACAAATGAAT
This sequence comes from Solanum chiquidenum, assembly GCA_029582725.1. Taxonomy (NCBI): domain Eukaryota; kingdom Viridiplantae; phylum Streptophyta; class Magnoliopsida; order Solanales; family Solanaceae; genus Solanum; species Solanum chiquidenum. The sequence goes on from JAJOOS010029920.1 coordinate 3,614, forward strand.
CAAGGTATGACCTGAACACACATGTCATCAAGTCCATGAAGGCGGCAAGGGCATTAGTCAAACCAAAAGACATCACAAGGAACTCATAGTGGTCGTAACGAGTCATAAATGCAGTCTTAGGGATGTCTGCTGCCCTAATCCTCAGCTGATGGTACCCGAACCTCAAATCAATCTTAGAAAATACGGTGGCACCCTGAAGCTGATCAAACAAGTCATCAATACAAGGCATGGGGTAACGGTTCTTCCCTGTCACCTTGTTCAGCTGCCTGTAGTCAATGTACATCCTCATAGTCCCGTCCTTCTTCTTCACAAATGGGAACAGGAGCACCCCAAGGCGACACACTTGGATGGATGAACCCCTTACCTAAGAGGTCCTCTAACTGAACACTGAGCTCCCTAAGCTCTGCAGGAGCCATCCAGTAAGGCGGAATAGAAATAGAACGGGTGTCGGGCTCCAAATCTATGGCAAAATCAATGTCACGCTCTAGGGGTAGGCCAGGTAGGTCTGTAGGGAACACATCTACAAACTCTCTGACCACAGGAACTGAGTCAACTGAAGGGCCCTCCCTACTCACATCTCTCACATAGGCCAAATAAGATAACACCCAGAAGCAACCAATCGCCTAGCCCGTAAAAAAGAGATGATCCCCGTCGGTGTGTGACTATAAGCACCATGCCACAACAATAGGGGAATTCCAGGCATGGATAAAGTAATGGTCTTGGCGTAGCAATCCAAGACTACATGGTAGGGGGATAACCAGTCCATGCCCAGAATCACATCAAAATCAACCATATCTAGAAGAATAAGATCAACTCTAGTATCATAACCCTGGATAGTCACTAAGCAAGATCACAATACCTGATCCACTACTAAGGACTCACCCACCGGGGTTAAAACATGAATTGGCTATACCAAAGACTCAGACCTCATACCCAATCGGGGAGCAAAATAAACAGATACATACGAGAAAGTGGACCCTAGATCAAACAATATTGTAGCAGGCTGATGGCATAATAAAAGTGTACCTGTGATGACATCATCAGATGCCTTAGCCACCGCCCTCGCCGCGGCTGCGTAGAAATGGACCTGAGCAGCTCTGCTTGGTGCGTCCGATCTACCACCTGACCTACCTCTCCAAGCTCCGCCTCTAGTACCCTGTCGACTGTCCCGACGGTCCTGATCTTGGCCACTATCTCTAGCTGGAGAGGGCACTGCTGAAACTGGTCTAGGTGCAGGGAGAGCTGGTATAATCGCCACTCGCCCTCACCGGGGGCACCCTCTGGAAAATGGTCAAGAGCACCGCAATCAAAACACCCCGAAACTGAACGCCCTAAAGTAACCCGACCGCGGTAGGAAGGGAGGGAATTTGATCCCCTCGAACTCTGGACCGTACTAGGACCACCCTGCTGATACTGGCCTCCCTTAGAAGCAGGTAATGCCGCCTGAACAGGCCGACTGGACTGACCCTGCTAGAACCTCTGGCGGGGCCTATCATAGGAGTTCCTCCCTCTAGTCTGAGGACCTGCTATAGCTACCCTAGTAGCGTTCCCTCTTATCATTGCCCCTTTGGGCCTCGTGATGAATATGATTCATGGATCGGGCATGGTCGACCACATTAAGAAATGACGGACGGCTGAAACCAAATGCTCTGTGTCAACCCTTAGACGGTACCGCAACACACGTACAAAACAACGAACTCTCTCCTCTTCCGTGGGCAGGATCATGGTATTATGTCGAGACAACTCATGCAACCTCGTTTCGTACTCTGAGACGGTCATAGGACACTGCTCCAATCTGGAGAACTGATCACGAAGCCTATCCCTGACGCTCCGTGGCATGAACCAGGCCAAAAAAGCCTCTCAGAACTCACAACAAGATATATAAGGTGATCCAGCTGGCCTGGACTCTTGATATGTGCGCCACCACTGCCTGGCAGGCCCACGGAACTGATGAGCAGGAAAGTCGGCTCCTCTCGACTCCAAGAGGCCTAATGACTGTAGTTGATCTTGGCAAGTGTGCTGGAACTCGTGGGTGTCTTCCTCAATCTCCCCTGACAATATCGGCGGTGCCGACCTCTAGAATACCCCAAGCATCTTCTTCTCGCGCAACAACATCTCCCTGTCCTTTAAGTTTGGCAAGGCGTCCACATGAACTAGTGGCGGCTGAACCTCTGGTGTCGCTGCGGCAGGCTGACCTTGCGGCGCTGGAGCAAAAGCTGGAGTTGGCGCTGGTGCCTGACGCATCTCCCAAATAGCTGCTAATATCTGAGTCAGGAGGGCATGAAGATCAGGAGCTGCAGCTGGTGCGGGTGGTGGTTGGGCTGGTCCCGGCCCCACTGGCTGTGGAGGTACATATGCTGCTTGGGGCACCTCCTCCCCATCTCGGGCTGGTACTGCGGCCTTGCCTCGACCTCAGGGCCGGCGTCAACCCCAAGCTGGGGCTCTGTCTGCAGTCCCAGGTGCATCACCCCCGGTCGCGCCGCCTCGCGTGCGAGCCATTCTGCAAAAGAGTGAAACAAGTGAGATTTCAAGGAACCAATAAGACACGTTGCACGAAAGTGAAACAAAAGAGGAAATCTTCATAAAGACATCTTGTAGCCTCCCGAAGATAAGTTACGAACGTCTCCGCACCGATCCGTAAGACTCTACTAGACATTAGCTCTGTACAAGTGACACCGGTGAACCTGGGGCTCTGATACCAACTTGTCACGACCCGATGTCTCGAGTCATGATGGCACCTACTATAAACCTACCACTAGGTAAGCCAACCCGTAACCCGGAACAACAAGTAATGGGTCTGAGGGCAGAAACTAAATAAGAGTAGGCAAAATTTATTATAAAAATATAAACAGGCGGAAGCAAACCAAATCATATATACAAATAAATATCCCTCCCAGAACCTAGAAGTCACTAGTACAGAGATACTAACAAAACGAGTACAAGTCCAAACAGTGGACCACAAAGACTGTTGGAAGGGAGGAAATTTGATCCCCTCGAACTTTGGCCCGTACTAGGACCACCCTGCTGATGCTGACCTCCCTCAGAAGCAGGTAATGCCGCCTGAACAGGCCGTCTGGACTGACCCTACTGGAACCTCAGGCAGGCCCTATCATAGGAATCCCTCCCTCTGGTTTGGGACCCACTGCAGCTGCCCTGGTAGCGTTCCCTCTGATCGTTGCCCAGTTGGGCCTCGCGATGAATATGCTCCATAAATCAGGCATGGTCGACCGCATTAAGAAATGACTGCCGACTGAAACCAAATGCTCTGTGTCAACCCTAAGACGATACCGCAACCCACGTATAAAACAACAAACTCTCTCATCCTCCGTGGGCATGATCATGGTAGCATGTTGAGACAACTCATGGAACCTCTCCTCGTACTATAAGACGGTCATAGGGACCTGCTCCAATCTGGAGAACTGATCACGAAGCCTATTCTTGACGCTCTGTGGCATGAACAGGGCCAATAAAGCCTATAAGAACTCACACCAAGATATATGAGGCGATCCAGCTGGCCTGGACTCTCGATACGTGCACCACCACTGCCTGGTAGGCCCACGGAACTGATGAGAGGTGAAGTCGGCTCCTCTCGATTCCAAGAGGCCTAATGATTGTAGCTGCTCCTGGAAAGTGAGCTGGAACTCGTGGGCGTCCTCCTTAATCGCCCCTGAGAATATCGGCGGTGCCAACCTCTGGAATACCCCGAGCATCTTCTGCTCGCGCAACGACATCTCCCTGTCCTTTAAGTTTGGCAAGGTGGCCATATGAACTTGTGGCGGCTGAACCTCTGGTGCCGTTGCGGCAGGCTGACCCTGCGGCGTTGGAGCGAAAGCTGGAGCTGGCACTGGTACTGGTGCTAGTGCCTGACACATCTCCCCAATAGCTGTTAATATTTGAGTCAGGAGGGCATGAAGATCAGGAGCTGCAGCTGGTGCGGGTGGTGGCTGGGCTGGTCCCGGCCCCACTGGCTGTGGAGGTACATATGTTGTCTGGGGCTCCTCCTCCCCATCTCGGGGTGGTACTGCGGCCCTACCTCGACCTCGAGGCCGGTGTCTACCCCAAGCTGGGGCTCTATCTGCAATCCCATGTGCATTACCCCCGGCCGCGTCGCCTCGCGTGCGAGCCATCCTGCAAAAGAGTGAAACAAGTGATATTTCAAGGAACCAATAAGACACGTTGCACGAAAGTGAAACAAAAGAGGAAATCTTCATAACGACATCATGTAGCCTCCCGAAGATAAGTTACGAACATCTCCGCACCGATCCGCAAGACTCTACTAGACGTTAGCTCTGTACAAGTGAGATCGGTGAACCTGGGGCTCTGATACCAACTTGTCACGACCCAATTTTTCGAGTCATGATGGCACCTACTATTAACCCACCAGTAGGTAAGCCAACACGTAACCCGAAACAACAAGTAATGGTTCTGAGGGCAGAAACTAAATAAGAGTAGGCAAAATTTAAGATAACAATATAAACAGGCGGAAGCAAACCAAATCATATATAAAAATAAAGATCCCTCCTAGAACCTAAAAGTCACTAGTACAGAGCTACTAACAAAACGAGTACAAGTCCCAACAGTGGACCACATAGACTGTTGGAAGGGAGGGAATTTGATCCCCTCGAACTCTGGCCTATACTTGGACCACTGTGCTGATGTTGGCCTCCCTCAGAAGTAGGTAATGCCGCCTGAACAGGCCGACTGGACTGACCCTGCTGGAACCTCTGGTGGGGCCTGTCGTAAAAGTCCCTCCCTCTAGTCTGGGACCCGTTGTAGCTGCCCTGGTAGCGTGCCCTCTTATCGTTGCCCTCTTGGGCCTCGTGATGAATATGCTCCATGGATCGGGCATGGTCGACCACATTAAGAAATGACTGCCGGCCGAAACCAAAGGCTCTGTGCCAACCCTTAAACGGTACCGCAACCCACGTATAAAACAATGAACTCTCTCCTCCTCCATGGGCAGGATCATAGTAGAATGTCGAGATAACTCATGAAACCTCGCCTCGTTCTCTGAGACGGTCATACGAACCTGCTCCAATCTGAAGAACTGATCACGAAGCCTATCCCTGACGCTCCGTGGCATGAACCAGGCCAAGAAAGCCTCTCAGAACTCACATCAAGATATAGAAGGTGATCCAACTGGCCTGGACTCTCGATACGTGCGCCACCACTGCCTGGCAGGCCCACGGAACTGATGAGCGGTGAAGTCGGCTCCTCTCAACTCCAAGAGGCCTAATGATTGTAGCTGCTCTTGGTAAGTAAGCTGGAACTAGTGGGTGTCCTCCTCAATCGCCCCTGACAATATCGGTGGTGCCAACCTCTGGAATACTCCGAGCATCTTCTTCTCGCGCAGCAGCATCTCCCTGTCCTTTGAGTTTGGCAAGGCGGCCACATGAACTGGTGGCGGCTGAACCTCTAGTGCCGCTGCGGCAGGCTGACCCTGCGGCGCTGGAGAAAAATCTGGAGTTGGCGCTGGTGCCTGACGCATCTCCCCAATAGCTGCTAATATCTGAGTCAGGAGGGCATGAAGATCAGGAGCTGCAGCTGGTGCGGGTGGTGGCTGGGCTGGTCCCGGCCCCACTGGCTGTGGAGGTATATATGCTGCCTGGGGCACCTCCTCCCCATCTCAGGCTGGTACTGCGGCCTTGCCTCGACCTCAGGACCGACGTCTACCCCAAGCTGGGGCTCTGTCTGCAGTCCCAGGTGCATCACCCCCGGCCGCGCCGCCTCGTGTGCGAGCCATTCTGCAAAAGAGTGAAACAAGTGATATTTCAAGGAACCAATAAGACACGTTGCACGAAAGTGAAACAAAAGAGGAAATCTTCATAAAGACATCCTGTAGCCTCCCGAAGATAAGTTACGAACGTCTCCGCACTGATCCGCAAGACTCTATTAGACATTAGCTCTGTACAAGTGAGACCGGTGAACCTGGGGCTCTGATACCAACTTGTCACGACCTGATTTTTTGAGTCATGATGGCATCTACTATAGACCCACCAGTAGGTAAGCCAACCCGTAACCCGAAACAACAAGTAATGGGTCTGAGGGCAGAAACTAAATTAGAGTAGGCAAAATTTAATATAACAATATAAACAGGCGGAAGCAAACCAAATCATATATACAAATAAAGATCCCTCCCAGAACCTAGAAGTCACTAGTACAGAGCTAGTAACAAAACGAGTACAAGTCCCAACAGTGGACCACAGAGACTGAACTGTCTCGAAAGGTAAAAGATAAGTCTATATGTACAGATGGATACTGAAATAGTACAAAACACCGTGTGCTCACCCCCGTCTCCGAATCGGTCTACTCCAAACTAGATCAACGCTGGCCACTGGTGCTCGAACCTGCATCACGAAACAGATGCAGAGCGTAGCATGAGTACCAAAATAGCAGGTACCAAGTAGCCATCATAGGCCGACTGAACTTGAAAAGTAAAGGCAATATGAAAAGAAGGAATAACACAAACAGAGGTCAATAACGGAAATCTAAGTAACAATGGAATGCACACGAGTGTAAAAAGAGCTAACTAAAGTAATCTATAAGCTAACTACACCTAACTGGACCCCCATAAACCCAGAAGGTACACTCGTGCGCAAGTTTAATTAAAAACTCGAACGGACCCCCATAAGCCCGACGAGTACACAAAATAACTATAACTAAAGAGAATTGCATGTAAGAACCCAAGAACGGAGAATATCAAACCAGAACCTCAACCCCAATTAGTAGAATCTGACAGTACGGAGGTCGGACCTCGAACCGGATGCTCACCAGCAGTACCCAAGTATCCAATCACAAGTATCAAGTAACAGAGGTCGGACCTCTAATCGGATGCTCTATATAAGTATCTGGGCGATAGAGGCCGAACCTTAAACCGGATGCTCTATATAAGTAACAATGAGGTCGGGGCCGAAGCTCGAATCCGGATGCCCGACAAAGATGCCAATGTAGCTGCTGGAAGAGTCCCAATAAACCCATGCTCATAAATGTCCATGGAATTCCGTCCACACTTAGCCAATCAATCTAAGTCCTTGGAACTGAATCAAAAACCAACTTCAAATCGCGAAGCAGAACCAGTGTCGCCGACATAACTCGTGAAGCTGCAACATCGAGGAAATAAGGATAACTATCATCGGAGCAAGCGTATCGCCTAGCTAAGGCCCAAACTATCAGACTCAAGTCTGCTACACCAGTCTAAAGGGATCTAAGCCGACCGAGCGACGTCGGGGCAAAACTAAGGCCTATCGGTTCTGAATCAAGTATTTCTAAGGAAAGACCTAGTCAAACCTAAACTAAAGCCCAACA
>JAJOOS010029921.1:0-12984 GCA_029582725.1 Solanum chiquidenum
ATACTGTCCACTGGATAAACAATATTACTGCCTTCCGGAACACCGGCCCTTGCTGCAATTAAAAAGGAGACATTAACATGAGAAGGCTCTTTACTGTTTATTTATGTCCTCCCTATTTCAGACCATATAAATGGTCAACAAAGGTATACTTCCAATTTATACAGCCAGAAGGCATTATTTTGTTCACTACCCCTCAGCACTTCCACAAGAGTATCCTGTCAGATTGGTAATTTCCATGTTTAGCCAAGGTCAGTTCCTTTAATCAAAAGACAAAACTCTGCTCTTTCAGTCCAACAGTCTAGTTCAAAGGCCATCCACTGGTTCTATACGTAAGTAGATTTTACATGGACCAGCTTTAATTCCATTTGCCTACAGGAGACGATCAATCATGAAGGCACCAGAAGGGCACATCATCTCACCACATGGATTCTGTCTTATAAAAAAGATGGAGTAGTGAGTGATTTTATACTTTTAGCACTAATGTGATGATAGGATCATCTCCATAATTTAACGAGTTTATGGGCATTACACATCAATAATCAAAGGAAGGGAAAGAATGAAAAGGAGCCATCATGATATGCTTAGATGGAGAGGGCTAATGGTATGTTATGAAGTTGCAGCTCCAAGACATGTGATGGATTTACTAATAGACCAATTCCAGACAAAACTTAATAAGACGAAAGATTGGTCAAGCTTTATGTTAAAATGAAATCTGTACACCTAAAAGGAATATCAGTAGTTACCGAAAGGCAAAGGTGCCTGCTCTGGAACATTCCATCTCTGATCATCTTCCGTCCCAAATATCTGAGACATGTTGAATGAATTTCTGTGCCCCATTGTACGTGAATGTCAGCAATAAACTTATCTCTCCGCGAAAAGAAATCTGCATTCAAATAACAGGAGTCACCTCGTCATTTTTTTTCTTTTATACTGAAAGGAATATAAACAGTTACTCGGTGACACATAATTTGACCATTCAGCTATACACCACAACATGACACATCAAAGATCCACATGAACCAACATCACCCCCCACCCCCCTCTCTCCCCCCTTCCCTTCTTAGTGCACAAAGTAACGTATTGGAAAAGTATTGTCGCATCCCCCCTTACCTTTAGAACCCCGACATAAATTCTATACAATTTCTTATCAAACAAACCTAAAGACTCTTATTTCTACGAACCCCTACTCAAACCTATCTTCTTACCTACTTAGGACCTGTTTGGCCAAAACGCCCACTAACTGATAACAAATACAAGTCAGCAGAGAAAAAATGCTATCAGAAGTAATTTTTAGGGAAGTCGGGGAATAAGCTTAGGATTTCACAACAAAACAGAAAAGCTTGATCTAAATTTGTGAAGCTCCTTCACATAAAGTACTCAAAGATAAAGACATCTGGATGTGGTAGAATTCTTTTTACTGAAAGCCACAATTAAATCTCACAGAGATGTGAAACTTACATATCAGCATGCAGGATTAGTCAAATGTGAGCTCATATGGTCCGCGGACTAAGCTATCCCGGGACTATAGTCCTGGTAAAATAATCCTTTGACTAATTCATCTCACTTGGGAGGTGAGATAAAATAGCATCAATGTTGATGGGATAAATGGGGACATCCCAGGATTAGGTTTCGGATTAAATTTATACTTTGTTTGGTTAAAGGTATAAATTAATATGAAGATCAGACATCTAGATGTAGCAGAATTCTTGCACGGAAAGCCATAATTAGATCTCACAGAGATGTGGAACTTACAATTGTGTATCAGCATGCACGATTAGTCACATGTTTAATGGGCACAAGACAAACTACTTGATATGGCCAATCTGACGCAGATGACTCTTGCTATATGCTTAAAACCATTTTTTGCTTCCGATAGTTTAATGTTAAAAGGTTTTTCTACCCCACTAAGGTAGGAATAAGGTCTGCATACGCCCCACCCTCCCCACTTGTAGAAATATACTGGGTATGTTGTTAGTTTATGTTACAAGTTAAGAGAAATACTTTGTTATATGTTGAATACATCCACGTTAGTGGCATGAAATAAATTGTTATTGGCACAAGGTGGTGAGAGGTAAACCGCTCACTGAGAAATTTTTCGTAGGAGGAAATTTCAATGGACACATTGGGTCAACCCCAAGGGGTTATGACGATGTGCATGGAGGCTTTGGTTTTGGGTATAGGAATGAGGGAGGAGTCCCGATTACTTCCTCATTAGGAAGAATGATAAAAGTCTTTGTAAGCACTACAAGGTTATCCCCAAGTGAGAATCTTACTATCCAACATAAGCTCTTAATGATGAATTTGGAGATGAAGAGGACGAAGAAGAGGGTTGTGTGACCTGTCAAGGATCAAGGTGGATAGTTTGACTATGGCCAGTGCTCAAGAGATAGCGGAGAAGTTGTTGTCCATAGGGGTGGGGGTTAGTGGGGATGCGAACAATATGTGGGATAAGACAACTAATTGCATCATGGAAGAAGTTAGAGAGGTGATGGCGGTCTCGAGAGGTAGCTTTAGTGGCCATAGAGGGGATTGGTTGTGGAATGGGGTCGACCAAGGGAAAGTGGTAGCAAAAAAGGTGGTGAAGTGAAGTTGGTGGAGAGTAAGAATAAAGAGGAAAAGCGGACACATAGGGAAAGATATAAGATAGCGAAGGAGGTAATTTAGCAATTACAATGACAAAAATGACAACTTCTAAACATTTGAATGTAGAACTAAAGAACAGAGGCGGGGATAAAAATTGTATAAGCTAGACAATGCTTGATAGAGGAGGGCCGGAGGGATTAGACAGAGGTGACAATTTATATTTCCATAAATTCTTGAACAAAAAGGCGAGATCGAGACATTGTGCTTAGAGACTTGGAGAATTACGAGAAGTGTTACAATTTTGGGCATGTAGGTGAATAAAGGTTGAGAATGTTAAGGGTGTGATTCAAAGGATGCACAGGGGAAGAGCGATTAGCCAGACAAGATCCGGATGGAATTTTAAAAGAGCACAGGCAAGGAATGTATGAAGTGGCTGACTGAATTGTTTAATGTCGTTTTTTAAGACAGCAATAGTGTCCGAAAAAATAGTGGTGGAGTACAATGATCCATTGTACAAGAACAACGGTGACTTCCAAAATTGCAACAACTATAGAGGTATCAAACTCCAAAGCACAAATTTAAGAGAGGGTGATGGAGATAAAGGTGATGAGGGGCATTTCTATTTTCGAGAACCAGTTCAGATTCATGCCGGGAAATTCAACTACAAAAGTCATTCATCTAGTTAGGAGACTGTTGGAACAATATAAGGAGAAGAAGAGGGACTTACACATGGTGTTCATCAACCAAGCATACGACAAAGTTCTGATGGAGGTGCTTGAAGTCTAAAGGTGTACTTGTGGCATACACTAGTGCAATTAAGAACATGTAAGAGACTCAAAGCCCTTCCCATGAAGTGGCACCAAAGATCAACTCTTAGACCATTTTTATTTGCCATGGTGATGACTGTATTGGCGCGACAAATCTAAGCCCACTATTCTAGCCATTCTTCTAGCAACTTTCAAGTAAAATGTTCTCTAGAACTTTTTCTCCTCGGCTTTTTATTTATAGTTTCTTTATTTATTAAGTAAAGTGCTTTATTACTAACCAGTACCAAGCGAGTACCATAGAAAATACAGAAGGAGAACTTAACCACGGCTAAAAGTTCAGGGAATCTAGAACATCCCTAACTGTTTAAATGCTATTTTGAAAGTTCACCAATGTCACATAATTATGTTTTGTATATATCTAGATTTAACATGAAAATGTGATCTTTCTCCCCCTACAGCATTTCTCTCTCCTTGCAAGGCAGACGATCCCATATAATACATAAATGGATCATCTCCCTCAGTTGTGTCTATACTGTCTGTTTTCTGTCTCTGCCAGCAGTTCAACAACTGCTTCAGTTTCTGTGCATAACCCAAAAAACACCAGATATGTCTAGAAAAAAGCCCATATCTGACACGTTGGGCTGCAATGAAGACATAGATGACTAAACATCTGCTTCACAGAGTAAATCCTCTCCACTGAAGCTTATCTTATGTTAAACATGCTTCATGTGTTGCTAACCATCCAAATATTGACACCTATCTTTTTATTCATGATATTGAAATTTGGGTATCGCTCCTTTGGACATTGTTCCCACAACTTCCTTTATTACTCTTCCGGTGCCAATTCAAGCTACACTAATGATGTCTTAAAAGATGACGTCACTGCAGCTATTTGCACTAATCGAGTATAGATTTTATTTTTTTGGAAAATGGTAAGGATTGTATTTAAAACAGCACTAAGAATGTGTTGGGAGCTCTGTACAATCTGGCAAAGTAAAAACAAACTACATCCCATCCTAGGCATGTAGGGACTCTAGCAGCAAATCGAATGTAGATTTCTTTTTGTGCGTGTTAAAAAAAATTCCTTTCACAATATAATTACCAGCATACTCCCGAGGAAAGATCCCAATGCCCATTCTTTCCAGTGATTGTTTACTTGTTCAAGTACTACTCCGCCAACACTGTTCGGGTGATTGATTACTATTTCTGTGATTTTGTTTTAGTATTTTCTTTTGGAGTTAGCAAGACTCAAGTTATTTCACCACCTTGAGCTGAAAGTCCAGAGAATTATTTCATTTTTCGTTAATAAATTTAGGTTAATAGTATGAATCGTTCTTCATGATTGTGTCATAATTAAGAATACTAAGAATTTTAAACATTATTTAGTTTAAATATTCTCTATCATCATATATGTTCTCACTACTTACTCAATTAGTATTTTTTTTCTTTTTACTTATCTTCACAATTCAAAAGCTAAAACCTCGCCTAGGAACCTCGACAAATAATAAGAGGTACAATATAGAATTTCTCTTTTACCGCAGAGGTCCAACAAAGCTATAGAAGCAAATGAAAAGCAGAACTGTCTAGGCGAAAGGTTTACTCCTTAATATATAAATGGCCCAAAAAAAATAAAACCGCATGTCGAAACAAATTGCAATCTATCCAATAATAATGTAAAGCCCCAATTCATATACATAGCAGGGAAGGCTCCCTTTCAGTGTGTACTTCATGGAGAAAGGCTTCCAAGAGAAAGTAGATATTTACTTCTCAAATACATCCATTCCTCTTGTTGTTGTCATACTAGCTACCATCTGTATCATCCTCTGTCGCCCGTACATATAGTTAGGCTCTTAAGTGTAGAAGGACTATAATGCCTAGGTCAGTGATAAAAAGAAAGAGAGATTTTCTTTGATTTTTGAAAGGTATAGAAAATAAAGAAAGCTCTACGTCTCCAACTGGGCTATTGTGGTCTAGATTAGCATCAACACAGAATTTTTTGTTTCTTGTCTTTACATTCTTGGTCCCTTGATGGAAAAAGTTAAAAACCTATAAGATGATTATTACAGTTCAACTTGAATTAGGTTTTATTAGGTTTTATTAGTTAACCATTTTCCATGTCTAACACAAGTATTCAAGTTGTAGATGTCATCTGCCGCCTCCTTTTCGGCGTACTCTTGAAATAAGTTATTTTTCACAAAAAACAATATTTACAAACTGAATCACCTTCACAGTAGCACTTATGCAGCAAACATTAGCTGCCGAACCTTTTATTTTTTATGTTCCAGTTACATTATATCTTTCTTTAAATTAAAGCATAAATTCTACTTAAACGGTAATCTTAACTTAGCAACTTTGAATGGGTCTGATGACGAGGAATCTCTTACGTTTATACATCTGTGAGAGAGTCTATAATGGTTAAAGGAATTTCATTTGAACTTTGTCAGGAATAGCAAAGGATGTTCACACAGAGATCATTTATCCCCATTACTTTTCTGCTTTGCCATTGAGATGATCAATAAGCTGCAGGAAAACCAATAAATGGAGCATGTCTGAATGGTTTTATGATAAAAGCTATCAGTAGACCATAGACTGAAAAATCAGATCTAATATAAGCAGATGATACTAATTTTCTAAGATCCTCAATTGAGACAAATCTGTTCACCGTTCAAGACCTTGACATAGTTGGTGGCAGTGTAGTGGCTCAGAACAAGTACAACGAAATCAGAGTTCAAACCATTGGGAGGTGCATAATAACCATTGTTCTAACTACAATCAAGGGGTGATCGCACACGAGTTCCTTACAAACAGCCTGGATCTTCCCCTAGGAGGCAAATTCAAGGAGGGAGAGCTTTGGCTACTACAGCTCAAGAAAGTATTGAAAGGATAGAAAAAGAAGTACAATGTCAAAAGGAGGGAGAAGTATTTGACAGAAAAAGCTCAGCCCTTTTGGGATGGTTATGGGAGATAGAAATAGATGAAAGTGTTATATGGAAGGAACTGATCAATGAAATGTATAAACGCATACATCTTGGATGGTTATCAAAGAGGCGAACCACCCTTATAAAACAAGCTAATGGAAAAGATCATGAAAAAGAGAGGGCTTCCTGAAGTTTAAAGGAATCTCTTTTAGGAACGGAAACTGTACACGATGTTGGATTGATAATTGGTGAGGTGGTATTATTCTAACCAGCTGAATTTTCTGATCTCTTTTCAAACACAACTGCAAAGAAAGCCATAGTTGTGGAGATTCTTAATGCGAAGGTTGGGCAGATGGCACCAGACATACATTTAGACAAGTATACAATACTAAAAATTGACAATGTGGAAAGATTTCCTGGCAACTATACAAGCTTTTCATGATTAAAGTGATAAGATGGTCTGGATGGTGACATTCCCAAATTATTCTCCAAGAAGTCTTACCATACTTCCTGCTTGAGGGGGAGAAGTAAGACCATTTGGACGACAATATGGAAATTGGAACCACCCAAAAAGTGGCATCTTTCACATGAAAAAGGTACATTATGGTCAATGACGGAAGTATTGTTATAAAGACAACAATATCATTGAATTATACAGTATTATCCATTTCAAAAACAATATTAAAAGTAAGAAGACCTTAGTGGTAAAGAGATGTGAATCATTTCTAAGCTTAGTAAAACTTTATGCTGCCTGCTTTCATGCTCAAGATTAACCCAGAGCAATCAGAAAGCAAAGCCACTAAGCAAATTGTCGCCTAAAGAGCAAATTGTCACTAAGCAAGCTAATGATAGAAATGATACATCTATTGCATATAATTTAACCAAAATTGATGCAGTCATGATAATTTCTTTCTAAATGTTAACTTAGTAAGGATTAGAAAATGGAAAGAGTAAGTTGTACTTATCCTGGGGATGGATATCTAGGACCTTTCCTATTGAACTACTCAAAATTGAATAGGAAACAAGAACACAAGCTAAACCACTTGACTACTCCTGCTGTTTCAACAAGATGACACAAAATATTAAAGATAGCTCATTAATAAAGCTAAAAAGAGAAACATATCACCACAAGTACCTTTGACGAGCCATACCACCAAATAGACATGGCCAATTTGGTTTCCCTCATCCCATGGCAGTCTCACTGAAATATGTTCCATTAAGAAGAAGCCACTACAATTTTTGTGTCCATCAATCTTTCCGATAATGACTGTTTCAAGGTTCAGAACTCAGACAAATGCAGGACGAAGAGCGAGGGTGGGGGAGGAGTACGAGAGTATCTCTGGAAACACTTATTAATGTTGTTTTTATGAGATGTACCGGTGTAAAAGAGTATATGAGAGTTTAGAAAGAAGCAACTGCAATCTTTTGTATGAAATGCACCAAAACAAGTTGGCTTATCAGAGAGATAGAAACTAAATGGATAATGATGGCATGAGACAAGTTAAGAATAAACTTGTCAGAGGGAGAAAGTAAAGAAATAAATTTGTTAACAGTACCAGATATGCTTCATGCTTGACTAACTAAGTTTAGTACGAAATATTAAGAGTACTAAATAGGGATAGAAGCAAAAACTGTGAAATGGCTGTAAAAGCTTCCATCATTGCATCTACTTGCAACGTGAAATATAAGAGGCACCACCTCATGAAGATTGTGGGTAGTACAAAAGGATGAATAGTGACGGGTACCAATCAGCCCCAAAGAACTAGATAGAAATCCTCAAAGCTATAGATGTGTTACTAGTGAGAGAATTTTCTTACATCAATGGGAGCTCAACCATAAATACATAGGCTAACTGGTAATACACATGTTTTCTCATTCATCGCAACCAACTATGATAGTTGTCCTCCAATATTGCATAGACCAAGCAACATTATGTTTAAGTGTTCTAAGGAGTTGCAGCAGACTTAGCAATATACTAGCATCAATGTGCTACATCGTAGTGGTACAACTACGAAAATGTACCTTCCATTGGACCCCAGCTCTGCATTGTGATGCCATTCAGAGAATATATTGATCAGGATTGCTCTCTCACTCTATTTCGAACTAAGCCATCAATAGAGTAAGATTACAACCTAAGACTCCAAAGGAGCACAGGAACACTAGCTCAATAGGCTCAATTAAAGGAATTACCAGCATACAATTGAATCAGGATAAAATCAGCTGTCATTGAGAAAAGAGAGAGAGAATGTTGCATCTAGTGAGCACTATAGTATCTGCTCAGCGTCTCTCTCTAAACCTTAGAAGGGATATTGTAATAAAGTTGCAACACACTCAAACTGTGCACCATTCAGTTCTATTCACCAGCAAACAATTCAAAGTATCCACAGGCAAGAGATGGTACACATCTGCCCCCATATCACTACCAACAGATCCACCATTCCAGAGAAAGTAAACAAATCCCAGTCAAAAATGTGCTTTGGAAGCAGCATGGTCAGCAAGAACCTCATCTCCTATCATCAATAAAAAATGGCATAAGCAAGACAGTCTTTCCAAGAGAAAGTGGCCCCATACTACCAGCAGTTGTCAAAGTGCAAAGGAGTCCCACAACTACTCAGAAAGTTAGCTGCAGCCTGTAGAATGAACTTCAGGTTTTCCAGAAATGCTCACCCCACAGTTAGTGGCAGCCTGTAAAATGAACTTCAGTTTTTCATCAACCCCTCACCCCCCAATAAGTGGCAGCGTCTAAATGACCTCAGGTTTTCAACAACTTCTCACCCCATCAAAGAAGCATCTTTCAGAAGGTCATTAATTCTGCAACAACAGCAGAACCTATTTCCTATGAGCTCGTCACACTCAAAGGTTGAAGGGTAAGAGACTGCAATAACAGCAGCTCAGTCTAATCAATCTTGATAAGAACACCATAAGAATGAGATCTCTTCATAACCAGCCAGATTGACCAAGAAGTTGCTTGCAACATCATGTATGATTGAGGTTCTATACATTAGCAAAGCTAGTTAGCTATCCACCAAATAAATACCCTGCAGGAGCTCCCAGATTATTTTCAGTGAGAAAGATGAGAAGAATCAGAAATATAATTATGACCTATCCTAATTATCTGAGACGGTAATAAGAAATCCGGACTGAGATTGAAAAAAGAAAGGAAGAACAAGAAGATGCTAGAGCAAAAGCTGGAAACAAAAAGAACAATGTAAGATGAGGAAACTGCTCCTTAAAATAAGTACTATAGATAGAGATATGGCTGGACTGAGAAAGGTAGGTACCAAAACCCCTCACCTGTACTTGCAATATGTCCTCATCCCAAGCCCTCACATCAACTTATGTCGTGTCAAAACAAGATATGCCAATGGAATGACATTTGATCATCATGCCCAATATTAAGCTCAAATCAACTCCAACAAAGCCCTAGTATGAACTATTTAGCCCAGGAAACCCATTCTTATGAATCTAGGGCAATATCCTTCATCTGACAATAATAAGCCGCCAGCCTCCCTAGCCTGCATACGAAAAACCATCTAAACCTAGATACTCTGAAAGGAAATATAGGAAAATGCTAGCACATAGATTCTAGGAACTCAGTGCCTAAGCAAAAAATAGAGATTACAAAGTGGGCGCTTAGCAGAAAGATGGGAGATAGATATTTTGCTACTATAAAGCCACTATCACATGGCTTTGGATAAATGTTTGCATAGAGTCATTTAAGTTAGTTCCTCATATTTCTTCAAGTTCATATCCCAGTGCATACAATCCCAAGTATCATCAAAAAATTAGACAACAAATGCTGAAAAGGGTCATAAACAAGAAAAAAGATCATTTATAAAAGAGAGCAAACAATATAAGTTTTATTCAAATAAAGAAGTTAATGAAATAAAGCTAAATGTTTTTCAAGTTCTCGAAATAGTCCAAGGGAAGTAACTTTACATGGAGCCCAAAAAAATAAAAAACATATTATAAGCAAATACAGACTGCCCAGTGCTAAAATGTATCACTGAGTAGAATAAAGGGACTGATCAAATGTTATTTCCTTACTTTATAATTGGAAGTGTTCAAATATGTAATCAGAGCAGCTGTTAATAAGTAATAAAATGTAAGAGGGGAATTTTTTGAAGAATAACATTGACGTATCATAATATGTGGCATCGTATCCTCCTGTGATCCAAGGAGAGGTATTGGCCAAAGAGAACTCCCGACATCTAAAAGCAACACGGTGCAGGCAGATGCTCCACCTAAATTCTTTGAACAATAGATCTCAAAGCAAACAATTTGAAAATTTACGCAAAAAAAAAAGGATATGCTTACATGAACAAGAGAGTCTCACTCAAATCTGGTCAGCCACAAAGGAAAAGTATTATGTCTTCAGGTCCTTACAAGATCTTTAACTCTGCGGCTGTGTGGTATACTGTTGCAAATAAAACATGTTTCACTTGTGTTGGACAAATTATGAATCAATAGTACACATCAATGGCATAAACAAAATCTTGATTTCTAGGGACCACTGTAATACTATATGCAACTAAGGCCCTGCAATCACAAGTTATGATTGTCTCATGTCCTTGCAAAACACAATACCAACTATCAACATGCATATCTAAAGGAACTCAAAATGCATCCATGAAATCAATTTCAGAACAATGGAATGTGCAATCAAAGGCATAGCTCATGGTAGAATGGCATAAAACTGACTCTCAGCTCCATTTCTATTTGACTTAAAATTCATGGACAAGGTGTAATTTCTTATCCAAATAAGTTGCATCACTGAGAGACTTAAATCCTAGTTTATTGGAAAAGATTCACACTGAGACCTCTATATCCATGGATCCATCACATCTCATCTTTCTTTGGTCCCTAGACCCCATAGGTGAATTTAACTCCCTAACAGTTATAATACACTGGCCACCTATTTTTGAGAAAAGGAATTTCACGCTGGTCATTTAAAAGCCACACACACTCAAACATGGGGAAAAAATTATCCTAACCTTACTCGATATAAAGAACTCAAACAAGAACAACAACATACACCACATAGTCCCACACGGTATAAAGAACTCAGAGGTATTACTAGATAAAACTGACTGCCACTATGAGTGGCTAAATGTCAATGTTCCTCTTAGACCAAATTTGAGATTCCACCCTAGCGAGGGAAATAGAACTAAAACAATTAACAATAATAAGAAAGGGAAGCGTGCGCGCGCGCGCGCACACACTCACACACACACACATATATATATAGATGGATTTTACTATTAGCTTACAAGAATTATGAAAAGGTTCAAGTCAAATTACTCGTATTTGCTTGGGTGAAACAGAGAGGTTTGTGGAATGGAGGTAAAAACAGAGGAATAAGGACTTTTCAGTGATTTAGCAAGGAAGAAAGTGAAGAAGGGAAGTACTACTTCAAACTTTCCATAAAATAGAAAACTATATCACTTTTACTGCTCTTCCAATCATACCAAACAAAACTAAGCCATGAATACTTCATAGGAGTGTAATAAACCAACCAATTTCTCTCTTTTATCCTCCCTCTCTCCCTCCTTCCCTTTTTGATAAATAATTAATGCTTTCAGAAACTCCTATATGCAGCATATAGCTTCCTGGACAGCAAGATTTCCACATTTATGATCTCTAGTTAATGTAGCCGCTTACCAAATTGGTGCATCAAATATTCAATTTTCTTTACAACAACAACAACATACCCAGTATGATCCCACTTGTGGGATCTGGGGATGGTAGTGTGCGATGAATAACTACAACTATGGTTCACTTCAAAACTGGGAGACAGCATCGGTCACATGAATCATCAATATTCATTGACCCCTTCCATTCCTATGCTCAAAAATGATATCTTTTCTTAATCCATGAGTAAATAGTCCATAGATTCTACTTTCTTTGAAATTATATAAAGTCCCCAGTATTTATTTATAATTTAAAACAAAAAAACATACACTTGATAACTTACCAATCAACGTTAAAAAACTGAAAGTTCAAACAAACATAAAATCTTAGATAATAAGTAGAAAAAAAAAACATAAAACAATTATTCATGCAAAATCTGTAAAAGCAGCATACAACAAAAACTAAACGATCGGGTGAAAAGATCAGCTCGGAATTAATGGTTTCTTTTGGTTAGAAAATCGCAACAAATTAAAGCCTAAAACCCAAGAAAAAATCACAAAAAAGGAACAAAACAACCGCAGAAGAACATAAATTTGATAAAATAACAACGATCGGGTACGAAAATCAACTCAAACCAAATAATTTTTACAATCGATCAACCGAACATAACCGGAAAAAAATACATTAAATACAGAATTAAACAAACAAACAAAGGACACGAACTTGATAGAAACAATAACATAGACTAAACCGATGATCGGTGAATTACCGGAAAATTTTTGCCGGTGAAGAAACCGGTAGCTTTTGCTTGTGGATGATCGGTTGATTGAGCCGAATAAATTTAATTTATGAATAAAAAAAATTTAGAATTAATATAGGGAGATAAATATTATTATTATTATTAGATAAAGAAAAGACAAACACGTAAAGAGAGAGAGAAAAAGAAAGAGTAATTTTGTGCGCTCAAGGCAAATGAATTTACATAGCGGTTTGGATTATTTTATAGGAGTAGTGGCCTCTCTTTTTCTTTGTTTTTTTATTATTTGAGAGTAGCATCTTACATTATATGATCTCGAGTTCAAGTT
>JAJOOS010029923.1:0-10576 GCA_029582725.1 Solanum chiquidenum
AATCTGAAATGAATGAAAACTGATGAGTTTAATACAAAGAAAATATTAACTCAATACTAAGCTGAATCTAACTATGTCTGAAATAAGCCTCTAAACTGACTAGAAATGTTGGGACATGCCCCAAATAGATCTAGCAAAATTGAAACTACAGACTAATAGCGATAAACATAAACATGCCACTAGTCCTCGAAGAATGAGGACTCACTACTGATATTGTTGAACTGAAGATCAGGAATCGATCTAAGCGTGATCTGGATGCTGAGAACCTAAACTTACGTCACGAGAAGATGTAGCGCAAAGTATGCGTCAGTACTTGAAAGGTACTGAGCATGCATGATAGAATACCGCTGAAATAAACATATAACTGAACAACCAATAAAGCAAGAGCATAATATTAAAATGATATAGATATTGAATACTAAACTAACTGAATGCAATGACCAAATTTATAACATGCTGAAATGGAATACTGACTGTACTGAAATGTGGTCAATGCAATAGATTCTGACTGAACTGTGGGAGCTACTAATAAATGACATAACGACAGGAGCTAAATGTGGAGTCCGATGTATACTACTCATCGAGAGGACCCAATATACCCGGTCAAAGGTATAGAGGACTGACTGGCGTGATCACTAATTGATATTGCCCACATAAGGTACTTACACCTACGTGGCTCGTAGTTCTGGGACTATATGGGTACGCTGAACCCTAGTCCAACTCGGTAGTATGTCACTCCCAATAGATTAAGTGGTTAACACATTATGACTGAGTTTCTCTATATATTGGATAGCTCAAAACTGAACATACAATCTGAGAATGCAACAATTAATTTTATAATGATGCATTCATAAATTGAGGCATGTATAACTGAATACATTATGACTGAAATACTGAATAACTCAAAATACTGACATCTAGATACTCATATTTGAAAAATCCTTCTTAGAAAACAATTCAAAATCGTATTATACTATGATCATTGATGACTTAGGAAGTCATACTGCATAAATATTGAAAGAGGATTCAATTATCTATCATATCATAGGTCATAGGACACATAATTCCTTTTGTGCTAAGAGTTATGACCAATTGAAGTTGACCAAATTATTAACTTCCCCCTAATTGGTTGCTGGCCTTCACCAACGATCATACCTATAGACCGTGGATCGAATGACAGTCCGTGCTGGTTAGCCGTTATTTGCGACTGAAGGATGAAATCTGAACTGTGAAACTGAAAGTTGGCTGGCTTATCGACAGAGCTGACTGACGGGGCCGTCAGTCGACTGACGGTCCGTAGGTGGCTTCCGTCAGTGGCACATGCAACTTTTGAAAATCTAGATTTTTTTTGCTTTCTCAAATCTGGGGTGTTACATTATCTCCCCCTTGGGAACATTCGTCCTCGAATGAAGACTAACTAGCTGATATGGAGGGAGAGAGCTACAAACCCTACCACTAAACACTGCAAACTGATTTCTAACTGAACTATGCTCCAAAGACATGCAAATACGCTGAAAATACAAGTACAAACTGAAGGAACATGATACTGAGGAACATGATACTGAGACTGAATCTACGCATGAATGACTGAAAAACTAAGGAGGAACTATTACCTCAAGCTGGAGTGGAATCAGAAGGAAAGAGGTAAGGATACTTGGACTTCAATGCTCCTTTTTCTTCCCAAGTAGCTCCCTCTACGGACTGACTCCTCCACAAAACCTTGACTGAAGAGACTTCTTTGTTTCTCAACCTTCTAACCTGATGATTAAAGCTTTCAACTGGTACCTCTTCATAAGTGAGACTATCCTTCTAAACCACATTTTCTAAAGGTACAATAGATGCTGGATCACCCACACACTTCTTCAATAGCGAAATGTGAAAAACTGGATGCACTACTGCTAGTTCAGTTGGCAACTCTAACCCACACGCCACTCTACCAATCCTTTTCAATATCTCGTAAGGGCTTGCATATCTAGGACTGAGCTTCCCTTTCTTGCCAAATATCATCACCCCTTTCATAGGCGACACTTTTAGAAAAACCCAATCATCAACTTGGAACTCTAGTTCCCTTCTCCTTACATCTACAAGAACCCCCTTATTGTGAGAAAGTCCTTTCACAGTAAGTCATTATCATTCATTATAGTACAATTGAGAATATCCTTTCAATGGACTCATCATCATTAACATTATCATTGAACTTCATTAATTCTTCATTCGTGTGTGTGTATGTGAGAATAGTCTTTCACATAATCACCATCATTCACAAGTGTTAATAGAGAGATAACATTCAATCCTAACACAATTAGCTTCTAAACATGATCATCATTCATTCATTTAGATCACACACATGCTTCACTTTATAGTTATACATTAACCTCCATATGTAGGGTACAAGTAATATATATCCATCAATTCAATACCACAATATACTTAGTAAATAAAAACCTCCACCTTTCAAGTGGATCAATAGCTCAAGAACAATTCTACTTCAACATGTAATTAGGCCATAACTTACCTTTTCAAGGACATGATCAAAAGACACCAACACACCAACAATTTACTCTAATTAAAGCATGTATAATGTTACAATTTAACAATCTAAATAAATTTAGGCATAATCCATCAACATTCAATCATGATCAACAAACCCACTTCATAAGGCACAATTTAGAAATTGAGAGAATTTATGAGTTCATGAAGTATTTTCAACATAAATCATCAATTAAACACCAATACAATCATAATTTGTCATTAAAAACCATTTGAAAATGTTTGATGAAAGAACCCATGAGATTGAGTGAAACCCTAGATTTTTCCATACTTTGAAATCGCCTTTGAATTGGCTCCTTGAATAGAAAGTTAGACAAGGATCAAGACTTCCATACCTTGCTATTGATTCCCACTAAATCCCTTTGAAAATCATTTGAAAACCTTGGAGATTTTGACCTTGGAAGCTTGGAGTCTTCACATCTAATGGAGGTTCTAGAGAGATCTTTTTTTTTTTTAGGGGAATGGAAGTTTGTATTTGGGGTTTTGAAATAATGGAATGTAAAATAGAGTTTAACATTTTTATTACTCTTAAAATACCTTAATAAACTTAAAATAAACTTCCCCCAAATTATTAGTACTTGGGGTGAATTTACCAATCCACCCCTACACTTGGCAGAACCATTGACAGAATGCAGGCCCAATTGATGGACCCCCATCCACGGACCGTGGATGGGTTGACGGGATGTACTGTCCATTCATGATCAGGGGTTGTGGCTGGAATTTGGGATACCATGACCTATGGAGGCAATCCACGGGGCGTGGATGGACCTACGGGGCGTGGTCCGCTTTCGTAGGTCACCATGTTCTTGGCAACTTTTTGGTTTCAAGGGGTCTTTGGGGTTAGGCTTAGGGTCCTCCTCAAGGACCCCTAGGATGGTCCATGGGGAGTCGTACCTTGACGTTTAACCCCCTAAACCCCACAACCATAGCTCGGGACAACATCAAACAACATGAAACCTCACTCAAACCTCATACAAACTCAAACACACACACGTTGGGCTCTAGTTTCACTTATTCATTTTTAGGGTCGTTACATTATCCCCCACTTAGAAACATTTGTCCTCGAATGACACTTTAAACATATTAACGGGTTAACGACTCAAGACTAGCACCCCACAATCATGACATATCAATATAATGCATAAACCATAGGAGGAAACATCAACTCCACATCAAAAAGGCTCAATGCAAACAAGAAGGTAGGAACTACATCTACAAACTCATTATGCATCAAAACTTCACATTTCTCATTACATTGGAGGAACATCCTTCTCCAACTCAAATCATGCTCATCACCACATCATTAAGCACATTATGCAATTACTCTCAAAAGCACAATTAGGCATGTTCAACAAGTCAACTCATGAAGCATTTAGACAACTCATTATAGATGCATATTTAACATGAGGAACACAAATCATATAAGCTCATTTTTCTCATTTATTCATAAACTCATCAAGAACATGCATATCATAAGGAGACCATGAGAACACAATATCACACATGACTCCTCAACAAGAAACAAGCTACAAGGAACCTTTGGTCTCAAGCTTGAAAAGGAATAGAAGGAAAGAGATAAGGATATCAACACTCTCAACAACCTTTCTATCCCCCACTTAGGAGAAAACCCTACTAAGGCTAATATAAAACAACATAGGAACCTCAACAAGACATTCACAACCCAAAGGAACTATCACCTACCGGTACCTTCATCCGGATTAACTCCTTTGTCCTTGTTAGCTTGAAGCACATAGAAACGGTGTCTCTTTGGAGCATTAGGATCCGGGCCATCATTAGGATTTTTGTTGGTCTCTCTCCCCTTTTCTATGAGTGTTGGTAAATCCCTCACCTTATGAACCTTCTTTCCACACCCAAAGCACCCATCCGTGCCGGTAAGACACTTACCTAGATGTTGCTTCCCATACTTGGCACACCTAGGCCTCTAAAAAGAAGAACCACTTTTATTCCCACCTAGATAATTAGGGTTAGACACCCTATCCTTGTTCACCATTGAAGAATGTTGGTTGGAGAACCTCTTTTTGGACCTTGGTTGACTTTGTTCTTCGAGTTTAGATATTTTTGCCTCCTTATTCATTTTCCTAAGTTTTGTATCCTCAATTTCTTGAGCGTATATCATGAGCCTTGAGATATCCATATCATGATGGAGCATTGCCATACAACATTCTTTCTCAACCAAACCGGACACCCCCATTACAAATGTATTCATCTTAGCCCTTGAATTTGCCACCAAGGTTGGAGCATACTTTGATAGTTGGGTGAACTTGAGAGAGTACTCCTTCACACTCATACCCCCTTGACGGAGGTTCATGAATTCCACAAACTTTTGTTCCCTCAACTTTAAGGGGAAAAACCTATCAAGAAAGGCTGTCTTAAATGATCCCCAATCCACCGGTCCCACCCTCACAGGTCTCTCATCCCTCCATTACTCAAACCACACTTGAGCTATGCATTTCAATTGGTAGGCAGCTAGTTTCGCCTTTTCTCTAGAAGATACTCCCATTGCCTCCACCACTTTAAACACTGCATCTATAAAGCCTTGTGGGTTTTCATCCACTTTAGAGCCATGGAAGGTAGGGGGATTCATCCTTGTGAAATCCCTAATTCTTGAAGCGGGTGTACTTACATTGGGGTTTACCCGGGGTCCAACTTCTCGGTTATTTTGGGTCGTTAAGGCTTGAGCTTCAGTGGTGACGGCTTGAGTTTGAGCCGTGATGAGTTGGGTCAAAGTTTGGAAGGCCACCCTTATCTCCATATTAGACATGACCCCTTCATCAGTAGGATCTTGAGGGTCTTGAGGAGCTTGAGGGGGAACCTTCTCTTTCACATTCTCCTCTTGTTCCCTTCTTGCATTCTCCCTTCTTGTATTCATATCCTATAAACACAAGAGAAGGATTAGGAAAAAGGACACTTATAGAGCTAAACTCTAAGGCACGACTTCAAGAATATGAAAGAAGTGTAAATTTCTAACGTCCTATGGCCTCTAGCTCAGAGATGTATCGTGACTCACACCGATGAACAAGACTCTACTAGACGTGGTTTGTGAGAAATCAATTCTAAAGACCAATCCCAAAACCTTGTGCTCTGATACCATGTTTGTCATGACTCGAGTCTACACCCCTGAAGCAACACGGCATACTCGACCCCGAAGGGGTCTTATACAAGTCTTATAGCATTCATTCATTGCATAGGTAATAGAAATAGTACGGAATTAAAACATTTTATTAAAAAACCATACAATCTATCATTCAAAAACATTTAAACGCAAGTGGAAGTCTATATCTCACATAGCCAACTTAGACACAATCTTTAACAAAATAGGGTCATAGCCCTTTACAATCGAAGTTTTAACAATAGTCTTAAAATATGAAAGAACTAGAAATATTGAAAGTCCTTGCCCTCGATCTATGAGGACATACCCAAAATGTCTTGGAGAAACTCTATTCCAACTTTGACTAGGAAGAATCAAATTGAGTGTCAATCCCTACACTTCATAAAGGTAAAGATAATATGGGTTAGCACATAAAGTACTAAGTATGATAGCCATGCAAAAACATGCTAAAAAAGGACATCTTCATTTGAAAGTCATGATATATGTCATTTTAGTAAAACTGCATGAAGTTTGATAAAAGAGGCATAGCATAAGTCACAAACAACAAGCAAGTCACATTTTTACACTTGAACAAAATCAAATGTAAACCTATACCTTCACCTTAAGCAACCCTCATGCTATACCTTGTGCAATATATGGATAGCGTCCTATACCACCATCCACACCAAGGTACCACATTAAGATCACCAAAAGTGAACTTACCATTCGTGCTTTCCACCTTTCCACAATAAAGCATATAAGAAACATAAACATCACAGGAATCACATTATCTCATTAAGACCAACATCTAAGACAACTCTAAGTCATACTTGTGCAATGTGCAAGTAGCATCCCATACTACTACTCACATTAAGTACTACTTTGAAGTCACCTTAGACAAGGCACATTCATATACAACAAGTCATAACAAGGATGTAACTCATGATACAAACCAAGTATAGCATGTATTTTTACATTTAAACAAAAAAGAGTCAACATTCTTCATTAACTTCATTACATTAACACTCTGTTTGGATCATTTTTACCCATTGTTTCATAATGTATTGTATTTTATTGTACTCTATTGTATTGTACTGTATGGTAGATAAAATGTTTGGCTAGACTGTATTGTTTGTTATTGTTTAATAACATTTTAATTGTTTGGTTTGATTGTTTTGTACTGTATTATAATTTATAAATTTACTAAAATATTCGTAATTTTTCTAGGGTAGGAGGTTTGATTAGGATTAAATAATATAAGGTAAAGGGTAAAATAGTATTTTGAAATATTATGTCAAGATATAATTGAAAAAAGAAATTAAGTAGCAATGGGAACACACCAAAGCGGTTATTTCACAAAATAGGGGTTTTCATTGTTACATAAAAATGAAATTTAACAATACAATACAATACATTTTAAGTAACAATCAAAACAAACGTTGTAGTTATAGTAACGATACAATACAATACAATGGGTAACAATGATCCAAACAGACTGTAAGAGCACCTTCATTCATTAAACATTAGATCACCATTCTCATAAATGTCATTATAAGAGCCCATTTATTTCATTAACATTATAAGGAACACACCATGACCTCCTTCAAATGCCTACTTGTGCAATACATAGATGGCGTCCCATACTACCACCCACACTAAGTAGTACCACCTTAAGAAGCCATAGTTCATTAACATTCTTTGTGGGGGTAAGCCTTAACCGACATAGACCATGTGAGCAATACATGGTATCCCGGTGTCACCCTCACCGGATAAGGGATTCCTACTTGCCTAAGGTATGACCATTATTCTGTAGTTTAAGTGGATCCACTAGCTAGACATATGTCGGTACATAGTTATGGGATATGGAGATTCCTACTAGATACCCCACCTCAACTAACGTATGAGTATCCATCTTAAGAGATTGCTACTAAGTGCCCCGCCTCAACTCACGTATGAGCACCCATTTCAATCCATATCCACTCAGTGCTTAGCATTATTCCCCACGGAGTATTTGACATTCATTACATTCATTCATTATTATGGGATAAGAGATTTCTACTAGACACCCAGCCTCAACTCACGTGAGGGCATCCATCCCAAACCCAACATTCATTCATTCATTGGAAAGCTCATAGATTCAAAGATGAGAATAGCCTTTCACCTAAGAACCCCTTATTGTGAGAAAGTCCTTTCACAGTAAGTCATTATCATTCATTATAGTACAATTGAGAATATCCTTTCAATGGACTCATCATCATTAACATTATCATTGAACTTCATTAATTCTTCATTCGTGTGTGTGTATGTGAGAATAACCTTTCACATAATCACCATCATTCACAAGTGTTAATAGAGAGATAACATTCAATCCTAACACAATTAGCTTCTAAACATGATCATCATTCATTCATTTAGATCACACACATGCTTCACTTTATAGTTATACATTAACCTCCATATGTAGAGTACAAGTAATATATATCCATAAATTCAATACCACAACATATTTAGTAAATAAAAACCTCCACCTTTCAAGTGGATCAATAGCTCAAGAACAATTCTACTTCAACATGTAATTAGGCCATAACTTAACCTTTCAAGGACATGATAAAAAGTCACCAACACACCAACAATTTACTATAATTAAGGCATGTATAATGTTACAATTTAACAATCTAAATTAATTTAAGCATAATCCATCAACATTCAATCATGATCAACAAACCCACTTCATAAGGTACAATTTAGAAATTGAGAGAAATCATGAGTTCATGAAGTATTTTCACAGAAATCATCAATTAAACAGCAATACAATCATAATTTGTCATTAAGAAACCATTTGAAAACGTTTGAGGAAAGAACCCATGAGATTGAGTGAAACCCTAGATTTTTCCATACTTTGAAATAGCCTTTGAATTGGCTCCTTGAATGGAAAAATAGACAACGATCAAGACTACCATACCTTGCTATTGATTCCCACTAAATCCCTTTGAAAACCTTGAAGATTTTGACCTTGGAAGCTTGGAGTCTTCACCTCTAATGGAGGTTCTAGAGAGAGATCTTTTTTTTGGAGGGGAATGGAAGTTTGTATTTGGGGTTTTGAAATAATGGAATGTAAAATAGAGTTTAACATTTTTAGTACTCTTAAAATACCTTAATAAACTTAAAATAAACGTCCCCCAAATTATTAGGACTTGGGGTGGATTTACCAATCCACCCCTACACTTGGCCGAACCATTGACAGATTGCAGGCCCAATTGATGGACCCCCATCCACGGACCGTGGATGGGTTGATGGGACGTACTGTCCATTCATGACCAGGGGTTGTGGCTGGAATTTGGGATACCATGACCTATGGAGGCAATCCACGGGGCGTGGATGGATTTAAAAATACAGAAGCAAGTTTAAATGTCTAAATGAAAATGAATTTCCCATAAACTCTGAAAGTTTAACAAAACAGCTACCAAAACATGTGCGGAAAAACAACCCCTAAAACTGAAAGTCAATGTACCAAAACTCTAATAACGACAAGTCTAAGAACAAGGGGTGCAATCCTGAGAGCTAAAACAAAACAAATATCTAAAGAAGTACTCTAAGTCACCGAAGAGAATGGACTAGACACAAGAAAATCCATGGCAGCCTGGAAGAATTGGCTCACCCTTGAATTCAGTCTCGATCAGTGATCTCCTAAATGAGGTTTGTCAGTAGCCGCCTGAAGATACC
This sequence comes from Solanum chiquidenum, assembly GCA_029582725.1. Taxonomy (NCBI): domain Eukaryota; kingdom Viridiplantae; phylum Streptophyta; class Magnoliopsida; order Solanales; family Solanaceae; genus Solanum; species Solanum chiquidenum. Next base: position 9,383 of record JAJOOS010029923.1, read on the forward strand.
CTGTACTCAACAAAGGAAGAGCAAGTGCAGTACAAGTACACAACCATAGTGTACTTGTAGAATGACACGGCTACTCCCACAAGCACAATATACAACGATTAATCACAACATTTTAAGTACACATATATGGAATACAGTTCAGTTATCATTTCAGAGCAACATACAATCTTACATTATCAAGTCCAAGTAAAGATAAGCACAACAATCATAATAGTTCTCTCATGGAACCCATACCCAAACTGTTAGTGTGTCGGAACGTGACACCCTGATCTAATATACATGTGTCAGAATGTGACACCCAATCTAATATATCTGTGTCGAAACATGACACCCGATCCAATATATGTGTCGGAACGTGACACCCGATCCAATCAGCAAAACCACAATCACATTCACACCCATAATCAACAATGATCATAGTCATACAATCAAGCAATGGTTTCATGGCATGTAATTATTCATATACATATACTAATTTGCATTAATTTCAGTTCACATTTCCCTATTCACATACATGCATTCATACAACGAAGAAATTAACCGACATAAATCACAAAAATAGGAAATCAAACAATCACTTACCTCGAAACAAGGCTTAAATCCTCCTAAGAACCTTGAGCCTTCCCTTTCTGATTCTTTCTGCTTGTTCTTGGTCTACAAACGAGTAATTAAACGCAAGGATTAATAATTAAGGTTTAATTTACCCGGATTATAACAAACCCAATAACCCAAGACCAAACCCATGATCCTAATATGCAGCCAGGGCTTTTCCCCACCATTAACTTCAGGCCAAAACCCTCCCCCAACGGTAATTACCCAAGAATCTAAATTCTACGGATCGAAAAATGTATTAGGGGAGTAAAATCCTTACCTTTAGCACCAAAATTTGTGGAAAACTTTCAAGAAATCACCCTGGGTCGTCTCCTAGCTCTTAAGAATGAAGTTTTACAGAAAATATTGATTTTGGGGTTTTTTCCCCGATGTAACGACTCGGAAAATGATAGAGTGAAACTAGAGCCTCACATGTGAGTTTGGAGTCGAGAACTTAATGAAATGATTTTATTTGAATTTGACCCAAAAAGTTCTTAAAAATGTGCTTTGGAAGTTACCGGAAACTTGTTTAGCTGTATATAAAAAGATCCATTTCGTTTTTCGAAAATCCGACTTCATATTCTTGTTTAGGGGGTCAAATTG